>LR564005.1:0-26307 GCA_900536345.3 Caenorhabditis sp. 39 LS-2015 | reverse complement strand
GCCCAAATCCCCAGCGCCGCGTTCCCCATAAAAACCGAGGAGGATCATTCTCAAAAGGACCATAAATTCTCGTTTCGTCTCTTTTTTCCTCTTCCCGTCTTCTTCGTCTTCGTTTTGTTCGGAACTTCTTGCCCCCGGCCGTCCATCGTTTCGTTTCATTATGCAAGAGAAAAGTCGCCATTTGCTCTTCTCTTCGGTATATGGCGAGCGGAGAAAGGAGAGGATCGCTTCGAAGTAAACACATGGAATAAATATATATTGAATGCAAATGAATGGAAAGAAGCGAAAACAGAAGCGGCGAGAGAGAGAGAGAAAGGTCCGGGGACCCGCGTCCGCACTAGTTGGCCCAATTTCTTCGGCTTTCCCGAAAAACTCCTTCGCTCCGCGCCAATCTATCCGTTTTTTGTGCCCCCGCCTTCCTTCTGAATCATCCTCATATTGAAGAGGAAAAGGAGGAGCAGAAGAGGCGGAAAGTAGGTCGGACGACGCGCGTTTTGATTGGTTTTTCGATTGGATTGGCCCCTTCTCGTACGCCTCTTCCATTTTTCATTTCTTCTCCGTTTTCCCTGCTGAAAGTTCTCCAGGAAACACGTAGCACGGGGAGAAGAGGTCTGTGATCGTCGGTGCGAAAGATGAAGAACAAGAAGAGCTTCTCAAGAGATTAGATGAAAAGACCGAGAGAGACAGAAGAGGAGACAGACTCATCGGAGGGAAACTTTCGGATGATTATGTGATGGTCGGCACGGCATGTGAGCAGAACACTCACTTGTTGAAAACAAGCACTGGTGCAGTCGGATGAGCTCTTGCTCTATACAGTCATTGGATGTGTCATCTCCAGGTGGAAAACGGGAAAAGAGATCCAAAATACTCTCCGGTTCCAGCTGCCTGTGTTGATATTTACCAGTTTGGCCACCAAACCAGCTCCCGAAATCCGAGCTGTCCCGTTGTCTCAGTGATAACAATCAACAGATAGTGCAGTTCTCCTCCTCCTCTTCTTCCCACTCGTTCCACCTTCTTCTCATTGAGAAACACGAATCTTCTCGTGTTTTAAACATGTTTTTGTATGTTTTCTTTCAAGAAAACACGAGAACCGAATGACACAAAACAATGGATTTTTCTGCTCGAATCCGAACACCCTGGGTCCGTCTGCTCCCGGTTTCTCGGGACATGCATTTTGGAAAACGGCAATTTGTCATTCCGAGAATGGAAAAAGAAAAGGAAGCAGATGAAAAAAAAACAAATATTATTCTTCATCATCTGCACTTTTGTCTGCGTTTCCCTGCACTGCCCGTTGCCTCTCCCCGTGGCTCCGCCCCCTTCTAGCAATATAGTCCCGCCCCCATTTCGGCCCATTTCTTTCTCTTTCTCTCGAATGTTGTCGTGGTTTGTTGAGTCTCGAGCTGAAGTCATGGCCGGTCGCTGCTCTTTTCTCTGACCAATTCCGCCCATTATTGCATTCAATCGAATTGGAAACGTTGCAACTTTTGTGTGTGTGTGTGTGTGTGTGTGTGACACATTGACAGACCGACCGACCAAATTCGTCCATTCTCCCCATTCTTCTTCTTGATCACTTCGGTCTCTCGGTCCCTTTCAATTTAATAGAATAGAATACATACGTTTGTTGGCATCAGAAATCTCGCATCGAGAAATATGGAGGGAGTAGTGAGAAAAGGAGGAGGGGGAGACCGAGAAGGAGTGGGAGCTCTAATTATTTTTCAAGTGTTCTTTTCCTTCGACACACCGGACACGACATCATTATTTCTCTCGGTCCATACAAAACTGAATTGAGTTGAGTTGGTGCCGAATGAGCATAGGTGGACGACCAGAGCTCGCCTCCCCATCTCCATCCTCTCATCTTTCTTTCCAACTCTACCTGCTATTCTTATCTCATTCTACTCGAGAACACGAAGAAGAAGAAGGAGATGAGAAATGGGCCCTTCTGATCTTTTTTTATTTTATTTTGAGAGGCAGCTTTGATGTGACCTGGTGAATGTCTTGACGTCTCAAGAGAGCACTTTCCAATTCCGAAACAAGAGACCCCATTCCCCTCTTTCTGTCCTTTTAGCTCGTCATCGCCCGATCAGTGGTCCTTTCGAACACTATCCATCATACTGCTCCGTATCAAATGACCTTGTCTTTGTCAGAACAACTCAAAAAGCTTGTCGTGTCTCAAGTTTCTTTCTTCTCGCCGTCGTTACAACTTGTCGCCTTCTCGCATTTCCCACAAATCGTTCCGATCCGACAGCAGATTTATCATGGTCCAAGCGTTTTGAGTCCCCCGAGGAAAGTGCTTATTAGGGACCGAAAAGGATCTATAAATAGCAGGAGCCAAAGTTCTTGATGAAAGAGGAGGAGGAGGAGGAGGAGGAGGAGCGGAAAAGGGGAATTGTGGTGGAATTGGGAGCCGCCTGCAGGATGCAGAATTAAGAGAAAGAGGCTCTCTAATTGCTCCTCATATTCCCCCTTTCATCATCATATTTCCATCATTACTCCTTCCCTTAACATTTCGCACGTCTTCTCCTTTCTCTGAAACCCTCTTCCTTTCTTTTTCTTCCCGAAAATGAAAGGTTCGAACAAAGGCGTCGGAACCACTTCTTCGTCTTCTTTTCGGGCGAGAATCTGTCGTTAGAAATTCAGAAGAGGCGAAGCTTAGAAGGCGGCACGCGCTTTCTCGCTCCCCAAGTTTTGTCAAGTTCAAAGAATGTTTGGCAAAGAAGAAGAAGAAGAAGTTTCTGGTGGTGGTTGGAGGGTCAGACTATACAGACCCACAAAGGATGTCCAGATAAATAACCAAAAACCGAGTCACCCGCCGCCCTAACTTTGTTTGTGTTTATCATCATCATCACCGCCGAAAAACGTTCGGAGATGGTGATGACCAGACGAAAACACCAATCAGACGAATAGCGAATTTTGGGTAGAATGCATCCGATGGCCTGCTCGGCATGTTTTCTTTTCTTCCGGGTATCCGGCCATCCAGACACTGAAATTGGGTCGTTTTGCACTGTAATCGCTTCAAAATTGTCGCGATTTGGAGACATGTCCATGCCATACGTCAGGAGTACAAAGTTCGAAACTGCATAACAAATCTCGAAAAGTGACAAATAGTAACTGGTTCGAAAGTTCAAGCTCACTTCGAGCACACTTTCCACTTCCAAAACGGACCTCCTTCTCCACTTCACCACACCCACTCTCCAGAAGGACTTTCCCTTTCCTGTACTCCCATTTCCAAATTGCCCAGGAGCTAAATTTGAAACTCAATTGGCTGCGCACTTTCGCTTTGGTCGCCGAGATTCCGTCAATTGTTCCGGGTCTTTTTGAGGTCGTTTTTAGCTCTTTCAATTCGAAAGAGCCGGGAATTCGTCATCCTCCAGGGAGCTTTTCTCTTATCACATTATGCGTTCGTTTGTGTGCGAACAGGAAATGAAATATGGCGATGTGGATGGGTAGATGCAAATTCCAAATTTCGATTATCCCAAGCCTTTCTCTGCGATATCGAGACCCAAAACGGGCAGTGTCCCGCCCATCAGTCCCTGGCTCCGCCCAGTTTCGTCGAAGCGGTTGGCACCTTTCAAAGTCCCCCCACATGTCTCCCCCTCTCTCTCTTCTTATCTTTCCTTTTCCTCTTGTCGTACTCTTTCTTTTTTCGCAAAAATCTCTGTCAACATTCAATTCGTCTGCTCCCTTCCCGTCACTATTTGTTGCCAATATTGCAGTACTACACACTCAAACTCATCTTCTCTTTCTAGTGCTCTCTCTCTCTCACTTGCTTCTTGCTCTCGAAACGAACACATTGTGAACACGAGAATGCTGTCGGGCAACACGACAATGATGAACGACTACATTATGTTCCGGCTGCTGGTCGACGATTCGGGAAGACATAAACAGAAGAGAAACTCGTTGCAACCGCCCGTCGGTACTACCGGTGCACCCGGCGTCCCTGGAGCAGCACAGGGTGCCGGTGGACCGAGAGGAAGCTTCTTGATCCCGCGGAAGTCGATCACTGTTGAAAATGGTACTTAGACTACTGTGGGATCAAACTTTTGAACTCATGCGGGCCCTCAGGCGCTGAGACGCCGGAAGACTTATTTATTTGCGCGAAAAGTTCATTCTGGAAAAATACGGCGGGAAATGGGAAAACATTGAGCAGAAGAAGAACAAAGACTCATTTGTCCTTTGGACCCCTAAATATTTTTTGTTTTGCAGAGCCGTTCTGCTCTCCGATGGTTCCACACGTGCCGATCCGTGAACGTCTGGCTCGACGCGGAACTAGTGGTAAGTGGCTATGCGCGATGGTGACGTGGCAACCTGGGCGGCCAATTCCCTCGTGACATCATGTTGACATAAACACGGACATATCCAGTGGACGGACACACTTTTTGGGTTTACGGCGAGACAGAAAATGAGAAATGACAAGCTTAGGCGTATTGTAGAGATTCTCTCTCTCTCTATCTTTTGCTCGCGTCTCCCAGTGTTCTTCAGCAAGAAAAGACAAGCCCGAGCAATAATTGCTCTTTTTCTGCTCCCGAGCGGCGGCCATCGCCACTCTTTTTGTTCTGAGTTAGTGGCCGAGATGCTCGAAAAGAAGGACCTAAAGAAGGAAGTTGTGTGTGTGTGTGGGAGGAGACGGAAGAAGTAATTGCGGCAGTTTGACACGAAAAGGACAGCATAAAACAACAAGGAACTAAGAGAATCGAAGAGTTTCGTTTCAGCTGACATGAGTGACGATGCGAGTGCGTACACGTGTTATGCACCGAGACGTCGACGGATGAGTCTTCTGCAATCACTTCGGCAACAGAATCGGGCATTGGCTGACAGTGGATTCGACATGCATCGACAGAGAACGGACAGCGAAAGCACCAACAGAAGCAATAAAGGAGGTCAGAAAATGTTCCGAGTACACCCATCCGGAGATGGAAGTATACGTGCTGCTTCCGTTTCCAACTATCTCCCAACTGAAACTTTGGTCCGGCAGATTTTTCTTCAGCCACCGTAATCCCTTTCTAATTTTCTGTTTTCCCACAAAAAACTGAACTCAATTATTCATAGTCATGGCGGCGCAGTTCTTTTCGGTTTCGGTTCTCATTCTCACCGAAACGGAAACGACGACGTCCCGAAAAACAATTCCATTTTCGATGGGAATTCATTTCTTTCGTTTTCAGATACCTGCTCCCCGACTCAGAAGGCTTCTCCGCCACTTACGCCGTCGAAGAAGGCGACAATGGCATCACAAATCAAGAATAAGTAAGCAGACGAGAGAAAGAGAAACTCGATCCGGGCCGCCGGCATGCCTCCCTCCCTCCCCCACCCCAACCAGTAACTCATTATCTGAAATCGAATATCGTTGTTTTTCTTTGGAGAGCCGCTGAATCATTACTCTGTAGATATAGGCGCCATCATGTTTTCTTTTCTCCGGGCGCCTCAGACGAAGAAAGAAGAAGGGCACGCTAGAGGTACGGTAGCTCATTCCGCCATATCCATCCCAAGACACCAATGTGTCCTTGGCTTACGCAGCTCAGACTCACGTACGCCGAGCCGAAGAACTATGACGAAGAGGTCCCTCGGGGCGAGAAGGAGATGCGAATAAATTGAAAACCGGAGGAGAAAGGAGCTCTCAACCGGCAAAAAGAAGAAGGGCCGGCAAAAATAAATGTTTTAAGAGCAGCACGCGCGATTTCTGGTGTTGAGTCTGAGCGCCGCGGCACGCAAATGTAGGTCCCCCTGTCCCATAGCTGACGAAACAAAAGAAAAGAGGAAATGAAATGAAATGGAATGGGAAATGGATGAATGTGTCTTGTTGCAGGATCTTCGGAAAGAAGAAGGACTCCAATGCAAAGGTGTACAACAACGGAGAGTACTCGCAGAGCTGCGATCTTATCAATGGTAAGACTAGCATGCATCGTGCCTGGAAAACATTGTGACTTCTCAGGTCGATCCCGCAAGTCTCCATCGACTACGAATGACAGCGGACGTGGCAGCCAGGGACATCTTGAGGAGAAGATGGAAGCGATGGTGATCGAGGAGCACATTGAGAACTGCGAATGCGATGAGGAAGAGGAAGAGGAGGAGGAGATGGATGCTCCGATCCTCAGCAACAAGCGCACCGACGCAAGAAGACATCGAACCAGCTCGTGCCCTGACATCTCTGCCCTGGTCTTCCATCATCAGGCCACTTCTGGAGCATCTTCTGGAGCATCATCCAAGAAGTGCCCAATTGCGGTGGACACAGACACCGACGAGGAGCAGTTCGAGAGAGTCAAGAGAGCGTGTTCCCCAATTTCAGGTAGACTAAGAATCGTGTAGCTCGTCACTAGAACTCGTTCATTTTCAGCTGCCGATTGTCTCGTCGAACGTCGTCTAAACCGCAAGTTCGTCGAGCAGCGTCGTCAACAAGTTGCCATGTAAGGCGCTCTCCTTCCGGTCCCAGTGTCGTCTCTTCCTGATCTCATTCTCTCTTGCTCCTTCTCTCTCTCTCTCTCATGTACTCTCTCCCCCATCCACCACCGGGCAACATCCATTCGTTCATTGTCAATCAAACCAGTATTTGTTCCATATGCAATTATTATTTCATTCTACAGTAACCCTACAGTATCCTACCGTTCATCCCGCTGACTCTTCGACCCGATTTGCAGAAAAAAGAAACCCGTATACTGGTGCCATCGAATAAAAAAAGAAAAAGTGTTGCTTCCCCGCCAACTTAACTCTGCTTTAATTGCTGATTAATAAAGTGTAAATACGTTTTGTCAGCTAGCCAGAGATCACCTTTCAGATGTTCCGTTCAGTCAGAAATGTCCCGAAAATGGGATTGAAATGGATTCTGAAAGTGTCTGAAATAGGTTGAAAATTGAAATGAATCGAGATGATAAATGCATGAATTCTCAGTTGTTTTCGTCTCCCCGAACAGAACTATAAATTCGTACTCTTTGGTGTATCATTTCTCTGTATTATTGCCATGAAATTGAATGGAATGTTGCCCGGTGTTGCCCTCGTTTCCATCTGTCTCTCTGTTTCTCTGCCAATCTCTCTCACTTTCCCATTATCTTTCTCTTTTTCCGTCCTGGAACTGGTGACTGTGCTCTGCCACTGCAGATGAACACGTGTTATCTGTCAATGATGTTTCTGTTTTCAGGAGTCATATCGACGAAGTCAGCGATGATGTCAGCAGAGTGTCCACGTTGTCCAGAAGGTATTCAAAGAGTTTACAACTTTGTCTCCAATTGAGTTTTAGAACTGCACAAACGGAAGATCTGGCTGATTTCGATGACAACATATCCTCAATTGTACTCGATCACTTCTTATCTTCAACCCGTAAGTTCCAAAGAATACTCCGTTTTGAGTAGGAGGAAAAGATGCTCTCGCCATCTTTACCACCCTGAGAAATTCATGATGCAGGTCAAAGTTTATCCAAATTTTGACGTGTTCTGATCCCCGGATTCATTGTATATTCAATGAACCTGTTTCCGTCTCGTGACCTGCACGTACACTTTTGATTACCCAAAAAGTTCTTCTTCTATTTAACATCGTCTCACAGAATTCGAAACTAAAACGGACAAACTTTCGCTCATAATCGCATTAAGAGAAGAGAATGTTTGATGTTTCCTGGAAACAAGTCAAAGGGGAAGTAGAGAACTTCTCAGTTTCTTGTTTGAGTTCCAAGTGTTTTCTGAAGCTTCATAGTTGCAACGTGGCCATATTCCATTCAAAGATCCGCATCAAACACACTAGAGCCAAATCCAATAAAATCATGAAAGAAGAAGTCGAAATTTCGCGTCTCCCCTAGTGACAGAAAACACTCGTTTCGTGCTCTTTTCTTCTCGAAATCTGTCTCGTAAAGTGTACGTTTTCTCTCTTCTTCTTCTTTTTTCTTTTTTGTACCATAAAACCCGACTGATTCCAAATGTCCTTTTTATCGTTCACTACTCTGGAATTCCCCCCTCGGGACTCATAAACAGACCTTTACTTTTTGCTTCTTGTCCCTGAACTTCTCCTCGAATCGCCTCTTCTCTTCGCATTCCACCCATTTCTGTCAATTTGTTCTCGTCGACCATTTCTCGGTTTCTCGGTTTTTCGCCGAGCAAACATATCGGTTGATGGCTTTTCGGAGGCTCTCGAAACCTAAAAATTGGTGCTTTTGTATCGAATTTCACTCAGAAATGTTGTCTTTATGGCATCCATTTTTGAGAGTTTCATGGCTGTGATCAGCTCGAATAATGTTGCTCTTTTCGTTTCAGAACTCAACTTTGACGATTCGGATTCAGCGGATTTCTCGTTGAGCGGGACCATCGACGACGAGTTCCACGAGGAACCGTGTGCGAGGTGAGCAATATCTGGATTCGGTGTCTTGTATGAAAACGCTCGTTTTGGGTATTTTGACTTTTCAACTTTGGGCTGATAGTTGTTAAGAACATTGAAAAGCCAAAGTTTAAACTATTACTTTTCTATTTAAATTTTGATCTAGTGGCATGGTCAACTCGACTGAAACAAGAGCTGCCAGGTCGTGACGCAACTAGTACTCGACCTAGCCGAACAAGGACTTGAACTACTCGAGTTTCATAATAGAGTTTGATCATTTCCGCGCTCCAAACACTCATTTCGATCTATGACAAAACGGTAGTTCTTGTCCCAAAAGCCTATGAGAAATTGAGCTTTTTACTCATTTCTAACTCACACAACTCTGCTTTCCAACAAGAAAAATCGGGCGGAACCCATTTAAAACAGCCGTTGATTCCTGTCCAAAAAACACAAGTTCGGGTATAATCCCGAGAAGAACCTTCTTTTCGATTCTTCCGAAACTACAAAGCCATTGTTGGTGGCTGCCTTCTCCTTTCTTCTCTTCCTTCTGCAACTCTTCTTCCCTCTTTTCGTTCTCTCTTCCTGCAGAAAAAAGCAATTCAAAAGCTAAATTAACAGAATAAAGTACACTATTTCATCTACGTTTCTCTTGTCTTTCAGTTCATCAAACACTGCGACTTCCGTCCAGACGGATCTGACGCTGCTCAACGTGGAACAGGAGATTTCCGATTATCTGGAGCACTGCCGGAACGCCAGCATAAATATAACAGAGGAGGTTAGTCGAGGGAGGTGATCAAATGAAATGAGAGTTGGAATGGAATGTTTTCGAAGGGGCAATTGGAATGATAGTCGGGGTCTTACGGTACACGGTTCTGACAGTTCCTGCACGGATCTCCACAAAACCCTCAACCCCTACCTAGTCTCCAATCCATTTCTACCAGGAAATCCATCTATAATACCTTATTTTCTCTCTTTCTTCACTTTCTTTGATTGCCCCATGGAACATGTTTTCGTCGGAGAAAAGGAAGAGGAAAAGGTTCCGTTCGCTTCTCAATCCTTGCACAAAACGGACCGAGAAGGCTTATGATTCGTTTCTCTCTTCTCGGTCCCGTCATGTAGTGTCTGTGTGGCTTTGGAAAAACAAACAAAGGTGTCGAAATGAAGAAGGAAAGAAGCTGAAGAAGAAGCAGGGGATGAGAGGAGAAGAAGAAGGATGCAAATTGGATTTGACCCCGTGTCTCTTTTGCTCCTGCCCCTATTTTCGTTTCTTTTCGAGGGTCCTGAGTCCTCTATTCTGCATCCGCCTCTTCTCATCTGTTTTGTGTCTATTCTCCTTTCCGATACGCCCCAAATGATCTACTCATCATGGACCGGACTCCCCTGAGATTATTGTTCCTTCTTCTTCTTCTCACTTTCCCGCTCTTTCTTCCTCTTGGTCTCTAGATTTATGTTTCGAATTTGGGATTCCGCCGCAATTTCCCTCGACATTCTCCGAATCGGCAGTAGTATCTTCATTGTAGTTTTTAGCTATTTGGTCCGGTCTGATCCTATTGATCCCCTCTTTGTAGCCCTTTCTGATTGAAAATTTTGAATGTTTACTACGGTAATCTGGGTATAAGCACGTCTACCTGAGCACCTACAACTACAATTCATGGTCCATTCCGACATAGTTTCCCTTTCATGTCAGACACCGTCTTCTCTACTTTTTCTGCTCATTCGACACTTTGAAGAGTGCACATTTCACTTGATGGAACTCGAAACTCATCAATTTCCCGGTGCCGGAGACGTATAGAGATTAGAACTTCACCCGCGCGTTTTTTTGGCAACTTTCCACTGCAAACGTGCCTCTTTCCGAGTAATCTTCCGTCTCTTCTCCTCGTTTTGTACACTTCTGTTTCTCCGTTTCTCAATGACCAAACTAACCAAATTAACCAAATTATTGAGCCAATCGTGTGACATTTTCTCCAAGGAAAGAGGGTTTCCATCGGATGCTTTCCTCGTTACTTTCCTCTTTTTCCCCCGACTCCTCCCACATTTCCCTCCCGACCTATTCAATCAGTGTACCATTGTGTCCCAGCAAGTCCCGAGGTTTCCTTCGGCTCTGTCATACCCGCAGAAAGACGAAACGAGAAGAACCCGATGTCGTCGTCGAGAATTTTGAAACCAATTAGGCTCCCGGGCCAGCAGTATCGGGTAGTTTTTCTCGTCCCGCCCGCTCCCGAAAGTGTCATATTTTCGTGTTAACCGTCGGTTGAGCGCACCGACCGAAGAAGAAACTTCAGGAGAGAAACGACGTGACACTCGGCGCTCCTCTTCTTCTTCTTCTCTGGCAAAACGTCTTCTATTCTAATTGAAACCCTTTGACACCTCACTGAAAGGCGAGGAATACTTCCGCTGTGCACTCGTCCGCACCCTCATTTTTGCCGTCCCCGACTAGAGGGTCCGATTCAACTTTTGTGCCGCAATCTCCTTTCTAAAGATTCGTGTCGTTATAAAATTAGAGTTTTAGCAACATAATTTTTGAGTTCTCCTGATTACAGTCCTTCTACCTTCACAAACTTTGTCTACGAACTTTCCAAAGTTCTCCCCTTTTCTGCAGAAAGTTCTTTCGTTTCTCCATCCCGAAGAAGACGGGAACACTCTATTATTAAAAGCGCAATAAATCCATCAAATATCTAGGCGACCGCGTGTGCTCTCTCTCCTTCTCAATTCTTTCCTTCAATTCAAACTCAATTACTCCAAAAAACGTTTTCTTCTTTTCTCTTCTGCTTGCCGAAGATCTCCTCTGCTCCATCTGCTACCTCTTTTCTAATTATTCGTAAACAGTACTAGAAATGCCGGATGATGGCGGCGGTGCTTGTGCAACTACAGCATCCTCTCCGGGACCTCATGGCCCATTCTGGTGGCGGGAGAAGAGGTCCCCCAAGGTTCAGTACCCGAGGAGTGCTTATCCACGGAGCAGAAGTTCAGATGCCGACTGTCGACAAGGAAATGAGGCAAGAGAGAGGGGCCAATTGACTGCCAAGTGAATGATGTCTTCTCCCAAACGATCACCTCTTTTAATGGGAAATGAGCAGCTAAATTAACAAGAATGTGAAAAGTGCCCGGAATTGGGAATCGCTCAACTCTTGCGTTTTCGTGGTCCGGAAACACAATGAATTGCAAAATGAGATGGGCGCGTTTTGGTGCCCGAGAAAACATTCCACAGAACTATTCCAGCAGTCACATGTCACCCGTCTCCATACTCATCCTCTTTGTTTCAGGGAATGAACTTCATCGCCAAACACTTCTTCGAGTACCAGTCGTTCATGAACATTCCCCACAAAGCAGTTCATCTTCACAAAGTGGTAGGTCGTTCGTATTCCTCTCTCCTTCTCCTCTTCTTCTTTCATTTCCTTCTTCTCCTTTTTCTATTCATCAATTTTGCAGCCAGCCTCGCAAGCGGGCTCCGATCCATCAATGGGATGGGCTCCGAAGAACATGTTAAAGGCTGGAAAGCACCAACCGGCTCCAGCTGCCAGAGCAAACAGAATACACCGAGACCCACGACCGAACGGAACAAAATACGGAAGAGCTGGAAGACATGAACATCGAGAATGGGGAGATAGGCACGGAGAGTTGAGGGACGAGAAGGTCGCCGTGCACAAAGATGCATGGACAAAGTTCCTGGCAAACGACGATCAGGGGGCCAGAACAGCCTTCGAGTGTGACTTCGAAGATCGTGTTCTAGCGGTGAGTGGAGATGCATGGTGTTTGGTTCGTGCCCGTTCTTCCCACGCACAACCTAATTCGATAGTCTAATTGGCTTCGTTTAGCATCTTTCTCTTTCTGTTTTTCTCATTACTGAGTGATAGGTCTGATGTCTTTACGCAAAGAAATCTGAGAAAACAAACAACTTGTTTTCAAAAGATCAACTTGCAATTCCAAATAAGAATTTTCAGACAGAAGAGGAGACGTTGCAAGAGAAACTGTGCAGAGCATCTCCGGAGTCAATGAACCTGAATGCTCTGTACGCGGCAGCCAACAAAGCGGTGAGCTGTGCAGGGGATGTCTGCGAACTGCTCACCATTCTCACTTACGCACCCACCGTGCAATTTGTGACGGCAACAGTCAAGAAGGCCAAGGCTCTTCCATACAACAACGCGCCATTCGCCAGAATCATGCTGTTCGAGGGACGGAGACTGGTGGAACAGAAGCAGACAACTGTCAATCCTTCTCTGGTTCACAAGTCGTCTCTTGAGTAAGACTCTTGACTCTTGAACACCATCTAATTCCTCCTCTGTTTCAGCGGCTCGAAGCCATCATCCTCCTCCGCTTCCAACTCTTCTAATGACAATCCATCCGACGCCTCCTTCTCCGAGTCATTCCTTTTCCACGTTCCACCCACCAAACTTGATAAATCTCATATTGTTATTGAAGTAAGTATCAATTTCTCTTTTTGAATATACTCTTCTGTATTCAGATGTACGACCACGACGAAGACGGCGGTCTCCAGAAGATTGGTCACTGTGTAATCGGCCGTCTCGTCGACGGAACCGGCAATGCGCATTGGATCCAAATGGTCCGTCAGCACGGTCTTCCAGTCTGCATGTGGCACAAGATCTCTTCCAATTGACTTGTTTTTCTCTTTATGATCCATTGTATCCGGTGCCAAATTCCATTACCCAATTTCGCCAAAATGTTCCATAATTTTCACTTTTCTCTCTCTTTGTTTGCCAAATTTCTTCTCTTCGTGTGCTTTTTTTCAAATGGTCTGGATGTTACGGGTCTCTCGAACATAGAAAAGTAGAAACAAACATTGGAGATTGCATTTATTATACTCGATAATCGACAGTGAGAATGAATATTCAATACTTTAATCCATATACGAAGGCATGTCCCCAGCTGTGATCAAAGTGAACTTGGCGAGCTGAAAATAGGAAAACTGGAGGTGGGGATTCAGATGATGAGGTCACCTTTTCCTTGCTTTTCGGATCGAGTCCGACAAAAGGAACACCAAGAATCTGAGCCATCTCTTTAGTATTCTTCCCTTCCAATTTGGCAGCCAACCACTTTCCAGCACTTTTTCCAAGACCGGGGGTTTCCAGGAACAGACTCGCCTGAGGGTGTTTCATGAGCTGTAATGGATTGAGAAACCCTACCTCGAGAATCTGAATGCATTCCTTGACACTAATATTCGGGAAAAACTGACAGAAGTTCATCGTCTTCTCGTCAGTCTTCTTCGCAGCACGACTCCAGTCGATGATCTTTTGCAGTGTTGCCGATTCGATGGATATTGGAATGATGACAAAGGGCTGAAAAGAGGAAGGACTTGGAATTCGATGCAGACAGCAGTACGTACATCCTCAGCGACCCCGTTATTCAGAGCTTTCAAATCAGAAAACATGTTCTCGATCACCGAAAGATACTTGACATCGTCAGCGCACAACACGAGTTGGTGGCTGGAAACGGAAATGGGAATTGGTCAATGAAACGTGGCATTATGTATGTTTACCCATCGATAGTCTTGATAACCCTTCTCGCTTGATTCGGGGTCGCGCATATCGCAGTCGTCGTGTCGAACGGACTCGGCAACGAGACAGTTCCCACGTCAGCAAGCTCCTAAAAATATGAATGCAAATCGAATCTCGCAAAAGAAAAAAAGGGAAATGGCTGGAAAAGAGAACGGAAAACAACCGAAAGCGATCCCCAAGCAAAACACATGAACGAAGCAGCAGCAGTAGTAGAGCAGCCAGCGCGCGTTCCCTTCTCTTCCTTTTTTTCTGTTTTTCGGTTATTGTGATTTTCAGATTTTCAGATGAATCAGCTGTTTTCGAGTTTTTTCGGAAAGCAAAACACACGTCAACGAGCTCATTTACAACCTATTTGACTGCTTACCGATGAGAGTTTCGTCTGCGAAGATTGGAAGAATTTTTGGAAAAATTGCATTGCGGTAATGAGTTTATTGCTTTGCTGCAGTACGGGGACAGAATTGGAAATGAGAATTCGAAAATGAAGAAAAGAGACAAGTTGAAAAGAAGGAAACTGGGGAAGTTCTTGACGATCACAATTGGTTTTTTTTTTCAAAAATTTTACATTTTTCTGAGAATTTTTTGATTGGAAACGAAAATATTGGTGGGGAATTGGGAGCCTGTAATAGAGAAACTTAGACAGTTTTATCTACCCTGAGCAGGGAATGTTCGGTAAGAAAAGAGGAGCAAGGGGGACACTAATTGCACTAGGATTGGGAGATGGCGGGAGTTTAGGCACGGATTGTGTTGGGGCATCCATTGGCCGAATGACGTTCGACCATTCGGCGGAAGTTGTCGAGGGCTCTGTTCAGTTCGACGAGTTCCGCATCGAGACGTTGTCCGCGGTGCTTCTCGTAGTTCACCTGCAATAGCCAACTCATTCGTTTCTGCTTGAACTCTCTCTCTTTCTCTAGCCAATCCACCACTAATCCATTTATAAATATCTCTAGACAGAATGGATATTTGTGTGCGCGAGGCCCCAGACACCTGCCAGATTTTTCTAGAGATCAGGTGGAAATGGAATTGAATTGAATTGGATTGGATTGCGTCGGCGTGCGGCGCAACTCTGCAGGAGTCCCTCTGCTTACCTGTTCTTCGAGTTCCTTGATGCGGTCCATCTTCTTCTGACGGCACTTGCTTGCCGCTTGCCTGTTGCGAGCTCTCTTTCTCTCGAGCTTCTTCTTCTCTTGGTCATCCATTGACATCCTGGAAAAAGAACATTATGAGAGGGAAAGGGCACAAACTCTAATTCCTAATCTTCTACTTCTTCTTCTTCTTCTTTTTCTTCTTTTTCTTAGTTTTCATTCCCCTAGTTTACCATTCAATTTGTTCTTCAGGAGTCAGTCCAAGGCTTTCCGGCGACCAAACCATTATGGAACGAGAAGGGAAATAGCAGAATGTGGAGAAAGGGAACGAGTATCTAGATATCTTCTCTCTCCTTCTGCTCTCGCTCGACGGCTGCTTTTTCTCCAAAACAAGACCCACCAAACGGTGGGCGGAGCCTGAGCTCGTCCCGCCCATTCAGTCTTTCTCTAGTTGCCATGGAATCAATCGATGAATCATGCGCGGAAAAGAAGTACTAATCCGCGCGGAGATGAGGATTTCCGAGAAGTGCATATATCACCCTCCCGTGTGTGTGTGTTTTCTGTGAGTCACAACAATGGCGGAAGAAGAAAAAGAACGAGAGGGGCAAGAGATGAGACGAGACGCCGACGGATTAACAGATTCTCCGCCGTAGATTCTCTTTGATGTCTGTGTGGGCTAGGATATTCTCTTTGGGCAGATTGCAAGAGGGATCAAGAGAATTCAGGTAAAATTAGAAACTATTCATGCCATGTCATCCTCAAGTCCTCTAAGATCATCTTCAGACGTCATCTAGTTATTTTTTTGGAATGCCACGTCACAGTCTGAAGAGTTGAACAGAAGGACAGAGATCTCCCAGAGGAGGTGAATCAGAGGGAGAGATGTTACCTGTGTGCGTAATGAAGAACGTATTCAGCAGAGGGGAAAGGAAGCGAGTAACCTGCCAGTTCTGTCGCCTTCACAAAGAAAAAGACGCTGCCAATAAGTACATCTGACCCTGATTTCTCACTGTTAGCCGATCAAACGCACACTCGCCTCGTCTTTTCGTTTCTAATGTCCTCATCGTTAACTAAGATTTATAGGCGGCAGCAGGGTGGGCTAGAAACAACTTACTTTCCCGAGAGATAGTCTTCTAGCTTGAAATCAATGTTGTTGTAGCCATGTGGAGATGTTTTTTCGGATGGCGAAGTGAGTGGAGTGGAATCAGCAGAAACAGAATCAGATGAGGGAGTGGAAGAATTCGGGCGCTTCGTGGATGAGAGATTCAATCCGGCGGCCGGAGAGAACATTATCATTGATTGCTGGTACATGTTGGAGAACGGGTAAAATGGGCTTTGAGCCGGAAAAAAAGGGGTCATCCACGGGTGAGAATTCATGGTTGTAACGTTAGAAAATGGTGGAAAAGGGACGGAGACAGGAGCCAAAGTGCAAAGGGAGGGACACCCATGTCGCAGTCTCCGCCATCAGTGCAGTCTCTCGGTTTGGCGAAAACGGTGATTCAGAGAAGGTGGACGGGAAAGGAGACAGACACGGTACGCGAGTTTGAATTTGTGGAGTGATGTCATAAGGAAAGAAGCTGGGAAGCGAACTGAGAAATAGCTAAATGCTATTCGAGGAATCCCAGAAGGGAATTGGTATTTCGGGAAAGCTATTATGGAATCTAGGATTGTACCCAATCTAGATCCGGATACAACTAAGAAAGTCGGCACACCCGAGATTTTCACAAGGAATTCGTCAGGGAAAGTTAAAACAACACAGATCATCCGCGTGCCGTCGACAGCTTCTGTACACATCACATGATGGCCAGCGTCTAGAATCTTCCAAATAAGTTCAGCCCTTTCTCGAATTTTCCCTCTTCCGTCCTTCTCAGAATCCCTCCGTTCTTTGTCATTTCATTCTGCAGAAAGTGCAGATAGCCGAATGCTGCTGGCTTGTAAGACCAAAAAGGGGCGACCGGAAACATGTATTAGTTGTCTTGTCCTCCCGCAAGGCACGCAAAAATTCCCCCGACGAGATTAGGATGGATTATCAATGTCTACGGCTGGGTGCGAAGAAGTATAAGTCCAAATGGGTCAGAAGTTTTGTGTGGATGTTTGTATTTTGGCAAAGAGACCGATGTGTGACGTGGAGGGGCTTAGGAAAAGGTCAAAGTGTTCGGACGATTGGCAATATCCGCCACGACGTTGGTCGAAAACTCAATTTTCTGGGGGCTTTTTGTTGCAGCTGCGGGTGTCTGCCGACCACATCATCTGTCCTCCTCATTTCTAATGAATTCCTTCCCTTCTGAATCTGAATTCATCCGGAGAAGTTCATCTCTCTGCGTCTCTCTCCCCCTTCTGCTTCTTCCTCTTTCTCTCTTCCTGCCCGATTTTCCTCATTCCGAATGTTTCGATTTCTTTCGAAATGATTGCGAAACGAACAGGTTCGGAGAGACACGAGTACAGTTTTCCTTCCTCTCTCTATACGGAAATTCCTTTTTTCGTTCTTCTTGAGGAGGAAAAAATGGAAAGAGAGGGGGAGAGAATTTGGGTGTGGAAGGGTATGGAAATGTAGATGAGACTCTGATAAGACACTGATAAAGGAGGAAGAGCAGGAGAGAGTGTGGGAGAGATGGAGACGCAGAACGAGAGAGACGAATTGTTTTCTGGAGGAAAACGAGTGATAGGACGAAAAGAGCGTGATGGAATGACGTGCTTTTTCGGGTTTTCATGTAAACTTTTGGTCTCAAGTTTGTAATAATTACACAGACACTACGAGGAAACTAGGAACAAGAAAAGGAGAATTACAGTAATCAACTTACATATTAATTGGATCCATATGTGGCGAGTAATCTCCATATCCTCCTCCTCCCATTCCACCATAACCTCCACCCATACAGTTCTGGTTCCTCGAGTCAGAATTGTAACTGGCACTCAGATTGGCGGCGATGGAAGAAGAGGAGGATCCGGAAGACGAGGATGAAGCCGTCGGCTCGTCGTACCCATTGTGATGACTCCAGTTGAGCATGCCTACAGTTGTGTTGTCCTTGACGACGTTGTCGAATGTATTACCGTGTCAGGAAAGGAAACGAATGTGGGGCGGCGAAGGAAATGGGCGGTCTGATGGGGCGGGGTCGGACAGGGAGGCAATGGAAAGGGGAAAGAGAACGAGAGGCGGGTGGGAAGGGCGAGAAGCTGTAAATGAGTCAGCGTCATCTCGCTGCTGGTTTTGGTCTGTTTGTGTCTGCCCGGCGTAGACCGTACGGACCGACTGTTTGTACGTTCGCACTTGCCGATGACTCATTTGTGTGTGAGAGAAAGAGAGGGAAAGAGAGGAGGAGACACAAGAACAACCTCTCGGTTTTTATGATTTGAGAGAGGTGATGTGATCGCGAAATTGGAGGAGGAGGAGGAGGAGAAGGCTAGCAAGATCAGCGCGAGATCAGACACAACAAGATGTGGGAAAAAAGAGAGAGCAGAGACTCAGGACACTTGCAAAGTTCAAGGAAGTTTTCTGTTTTGTTCGTGTCTGCGTTCCTCGGGTCGTGTCCCGTTTCTCACTGTTCTACAGTCCAAAAATTGCAAGGAAACGGCATTGAACAAACAAAAACAATGTTGAAAAGATCAGAGAAATCAGAAGAAAGCGAGAGAAGAAGAAGAAAAAGAGAGAAATGGGTGTCAGTTTGTTCTTCACGACGCTACCATTTCTGCAGAAAATTGGCAATTCGTCGTGATTTTATGAGTTTTGAAATGAGGTTTATTATTTTCTAAAACTGGAAAATGGCTGTGGCGTTTGATTTTTTGAACAATTCATCGATAGATAAAAGTTTGAAAAGTTTTGAATTTTTCGAATGGATCTGGATCAAATAGATACCACTGAAAACTACAAAATACCGTAATCTGCTTGGTTTTTCTGGATCTAGACTGAAAAAAGTTCAGGACATTGTCCATTTCTTTTCAACTGCGAAACATGTGCCGGACACCTGGCCGAGGTCAAGCACGCCCATCTTCTTCTTCTTCTTCTTTTGCTTCTTTTCCTCCGCTACGGGCTCTTTTCCCGGTCGCATTCGAATGATTTGTGGGTCGTTTCTCTCTCTTTTCACCTCACAAAACGGATGAAAAGCGATAGAAGAAATTGAAATTCCGTTCGTGCTTTTCCCCCATTTTCCAATTTTCCATCTATTTCAAAAACCATTGTCTTTGTTCGATTTCTGGTGCTTCTTGAAACAAACGATCAATTGTGAATAAATGCTGAATCACCGCGAACTAATATCATTAATATCGCGATCAACAACGCCTCCTTACGAGAATTCGTCATTTTTATGATAAGGGAGGGCTGGTAATTATTGATATGAATGATATTATGATATGAGACAGAAAGCGACGTGTGTATTGGAACAGAACAGGGCAGGTCGGGAGGATGTTCGGAGGCATGTTTCGAAGGAAATGTCTAGTACAGAAAGTGTGATTTGGACTCAGATTCTCAGGCATGAACAGGCACAGAATGCGCTTCGCGGGGGCTGTCTTTTGTATTCTCCACACTCTGCGTCTCTCATTTTTCCATTATCCCTATCTGCTCGAAATCTTTATGTCCAAGAGCCGCGGCGAATGAACTAGGAAAAAGTACAAAATACGAAAAAATACAATTCTGCCGGATTTTTGATTTTTTGCAAAGCTAGGAGTAAGCAAAGAAACTGAAGGCGCAGCCTGTTTGAACAACAAAACGAGAGCATTTATCGATATGAAAAAGGGAAAAACTAGGCCGGAGAGAGTGGGAATAGTGCACACATTCTTGGCCATGTATGGTTGAGAGTGCGCCAAAAAGTCGAGGAGGCAGAGGTCGTAAAAGTTGTATGGATTTGGCAAAAAGGGCAGTTACTATATGCCGGAATGGTATTGTTCGTGTGCGAGGGAATGGAATATTCTTTGCAGACCGTTGAAAGGGGTCCAATCACTTTGATCTCGACACGTTTCAGTTCAAAGTGTGTGCCGAGTCCTCTGTATCTGCTGCTGTCTCCAAGGCATTCTACCCGAAAGTACACATCTGCACGTGTCTCCTAGACGTCCTCATCTATCACTTTGCTCGACAACTTTGTCCATGTGGTCGCAGCATGGTATTCCCCCTATTCTACCTCTCTTTCCTATCTTGTTCCTGACTCACCACGACGCATTCCTCGAATCAATTCGTCAGGGTCACCTCTTATTTCTTATACTATTTGTCTTTCGGACTGTCCGAAGTGCGTGACTCATTTCGTTATCTCGATTCCAGTTTTGGGGGCAGAAGTCTAGTTATCTAGTTTTAATGAGTCATCTAAATTTGGAAAAAAAGTGAAGAGAGATGGGGCAAAGGCAGTGAATTCACGAGAGGAAGGGGGTGATATGCGGGGGATTACTGTAGGTGGGAGGGGAGGGGGTAGATGTTGCAATTTCAGACGATTATGCAGATGTCAAAGTGACCAGAAAGAGGATTAAATCTTTGTGGAAAAGACACTTTTGAATCGAAACAAAGCGAAAATGACATCGAATTCGAATTTTTGAACGGGGAGGGAAGGAGTCGATGACCTACAGTTGACCGTTCCCACATACTGATTGGAGTGGTCCTGTGGGCAAATGCAATCAGATGACTCAGAAGTTGTGTTATCAGCAAACAAAAGATGGCAGTGTAAAGTTGTGAAAAGAGGCAATGAATGTGTAGAAGGAGCTCATTCAAATGCCACATCGTAACAAAACGAATAGACAATGAGAAGGGAAAGGAGAGAGTTGGATTGGTTTGCAGAGCATCTTCTATGGCTTCGTCTAAATACTATTTATAGTATCTATGTGTAATTGACAAGGAACCAATGACTTTCGGAATGGATCTTTGAAAGTTTTTGATAGAAAGCGCTTATACTATAAAGGGAAACTTCGAAGAGAACTGAGGGCGTTCCGTGCAATCAGAACACTTTCGTTTGGCTGGAAATGAGCCATCGGAATGAAAGGAGCTTGGAGAATATGAATAATGAACGAGGCTGCCCCGTAGTCCTCAGACATTCTTTTGCTCCTCGAGCCGTCATAAAATATCAAATTGAAGCAAAAAGATGGATAGAAAAAGATGCGAAAAAGAGAAAAGGGAGGAAGGAGAAGAGTCTTCGAACGACGACGAGATCGACTGGTTTCTGCTTCTGCTGCAAATGCTCCTGGTCCTTCTAGTCGTCCGTCCCGTCCGTCCGTCGCCGTGCCTAATTGTGTGAGCAGCAGCTCGACTCGAGGAGTCGAGGGCCCGGAGAAGAAAACGAAAAAGAAGAAGAAGAAGAAAAAGGAGAGGAAAAGGAGGAAAGAGGGAACGTGAACTGACCCGTCGGCTCTGGAATCACCGGCTCGAGAGGCACTGCGAGAGTCGAATCCGCCGTCCGAATCGTCGCTATTCGCGTAGTTGGCAGCGAAATGGTCGAATGTTGTCTGGCGAGGCGGCTGGAAATATCGAGAGACGGTCATGGGAATATTCGGATATTTCTCAGAAACGTTTCAAATATTTCAACATCTTTTCTTTTTGTTGCTTTCTTTTTTTGTCAAAGACCTTTCGGAAATTTCTCATTTCCGGACAATTTATGCGACTTAGACATTGACATTAGCACTAGAAATTGGCCAAATTTGGGTATTTTCCCAAGACATTTCATTCGGAGAACTATTTCTTTTTTTTCGTAATGCTCTTAATTAGTCCTCGGAGAAGACTCGTATTCGGGAGGACAGACTGAGGGGAATACACTCGAATGCAAAAATGAGGACTCGAAACAGAAGATTTCCAAAAAAAAATTATGAGTCAGGTCGGGGAATTGAGAAATGAAAATGAGAATGGAAATGTTTATAAACGATGTGGAATTCGTTTATTTTTCGGGGCATATAAACTTTACACAAAACTGCGTTATCATTTTTCAGCAGATTTTCAAGAACGCTGAGTCATTTCTCGCGGAACTGTGATATTCAATTCCAAAATTTAATTGAATAATCCATTTTTGAGTTAACCGAGAGAAGGTGTGTGAAGAACGAAATCTTGCAATTAGCGCATAGCACTTGGACTAATTGCCAAGGGAACATTTCACTTCTAATTTTTTGGATGAACGTGGGAAAGGTTCACTTTCGCTATTCTGGTAAATCGTTCGGAATTAAAATTTCTTTCGATTTCTACATATTAAATTCCAGTTATTTTCAATTAAATTCCAAAACCCCCTCTTTCTTCCGATTCAATTCCAGAAAAAATCTTAAAATGAAATTAAGCTTTATTAAATTCTAATGTTCCAAAATTGAATTCCAAATTGGAGACTTTCCGATTAAATTTCAATTTTCTTTCATTCATCGTTCATTTTCAGCAAATTTAAGTCTGAACGATTTGCGAGAGTATTTGGCAAATTTCTTTTTTTTGAGGGGTATTTGGAAAAATTCGCTATTATGCGTTCCTGAGATCGTAAGAGTTGAGATTTCAAACGCGGCCGGGTCCCGCCACGATTTCCTTAGTTTTTAGTAAAACTACGGTGGATTCTACCGTAGTTTTACTAAAAAAAGAGGAAATCGTGGCGGGACGCGATGCCGCGTTTGAATCTCAACTCTTACGATTTCGGGAACGCATAATACAGGGGACTTCAAGAAATGTGTGCTGCATCATGATGATACAATTTCTGATTATTTTTTATGAAAGTGGGAAGTCACTGTCACTTCAGAACACAGCCACTGCACTATTATTATAAACGAGGTATTCGCCAAATCGTAGTTCTAACTCTTTCTTGTTCTTGTTTTTTGAATAAAAAACTTGACGAACTCACAGTCAAATTGAGTTTGTCCGGACGAGAAGTGGAAGCGGTCGTCGAAGAGACCAAGTTGTTGATCAACGGAATCGAAGCGATTTGAGGAAGAGCTTGGGCTTGAGTGACGATGGCCGAAGAGGAATCTGGCGAATTGGAAGACGAGATGATCGGAGGACCGGGCAGAGCCGAAGAGGCCAACAGTTTCATGGAGAGATCACTGAAAAGAGGGAGGATTTGGAGAGAGAAAACGATGGGAAGGGGAGGGACGGTTTGTTTTGAAAACATTCACGCGTGTTTAGTTTTGGGGAAAGTTTCTGTCGGAGGACACGGCGATTCTGCTTTTTGGTGTAGAACAGAGACTAGTCGGTCGACGAGACAGACAAGAGAATCGTATTTTCCGTGCGGCAATGTGGCCGGCGAATGACGGGAAACAATTTTAAATACATACACTTTTCAAAAATATTTACCCACTCTTTCTTTTGTTGAATCGAATGGTTTGCCGATTATAAATAAACAGGGACAACAACAAAACTTTTGGTCGGTTTCACTCGGAAAATGGAAAATGGAAATTGTCCATTGTTGATATTTGTCTACGTTCCCATCGATCAGCTCAGGTTCTTCTTTCGGTTTGTTCAACTGGTCCCTCTCCGTTTTCATTTCCATAAACTTCCCTGGATCTGCCAATCTAATGATCTTCCGATCTCTCTTCATACTTTCCCTTCTCCTGATCATTGAATCTCCTCTCTCTCTCCCAAATCAGTCGGCACTTATATTTCCTTCTCACGTTTTCCCGAAAGTGACGTCCGTGAGCAATGCACGTGCGAGTGCGTATTTCCTGTTTTCCGTATGCTCAATGCTGCTTTTTTGAGATGTGGGAACCTATTGGAGGTCAGGTGGAAGAGCAAGAGAGGCTCAGAGAGATATGGCGCAAGTTAATAATTCTGATGCTGATGATGATGACTTGGAAGGTCTCCCCTCATCCGCTGCCCTATTAGATAATCTATCCCATACTTCTCCGAGTATCCGATCCCACTGCGAAGCGCGCGTCATGCACCAAGCCCGCCTGCATTATGCCCCTTTCTCTCCCTCTTTCGCTCACTCAATTTCCCGGAAAACATGTCAAAACATTTGGGTTGGTGCTGCTCACTGATCTGCTCCCTTCCCCGTCTTTTCCTTCTTCTTCCTCCATACTCAACTTCCTCATTAGTTGATCCCATTCCCACTTACTCTATCTTCAAATCTCCAGTGAGCAATGGAAGCGGATTGGTTGGCGAGGAGATGGCTCCTCCGATCGGAATACCTGTTCCGTTTCCGATCGGAGTTCCGAGGATTGACATAACGATTTGATGCATGTCACTGAAAAGAAAAATATGGTCTTTGGGGTTATGATTGTCGAATTTTCGAAAAGTGCTCTCTTTCCCTGCCTCGTTCTAGCTAGATCCCCCCATTCCTAAACCGGATACCTTCTGCCTCCGAAGAGAAATCTGAAAATCTAAAAGGGTGACGATGTGGGTGTCATCCGAATCGTATGACAAGGATTAGCCTTTTCGGCCATCCTTCTCGGATTATGCACATATTAATGCACGAAACTACAGAAGAAACGGAGAAAAAACTGGGAAATCGGGGATGAACTAAATTAAGAAATGAGACCCTTTCTTCTGCTTAATCTAATCTCCCAGGAATCTTGGAATGCCCAATCCCATGCTGACTTTCAGTCAAAAAGGAAGCGAATAACTAGATTCGAGTTGTCAAGTGCACATGCCCTTTTGTCTCCCAATGTTCTTTGTTTCTTACGTAGCAGAGGCTGGAGTGATGGCGTTGAAAGTCGGTGTGAGTGCTGGAAGGACGGGTGATACGGCGCCGCCGTCGAATTTGAACTGGTTCGATGACTGGACAACTCGGAGGGCATCTGAAAGAAAAAAACACATGTATTGGTTATTGGTGCCTCCCTTTAAAGACAGCCCCTCCCTCCCTCCTCTCTTTTTCAGCTTCTTTTTGGCTCACAGGACAAAAGAAAACTGATTTTGTTCGTTCGTGTGTGCATAAATGTGAAAACAGACTACGTCAAAATAACAAGAACTTTTATGAAAAGATCTGAAAGTCTTCTGCCTCGAGTTGATGTTCCGAGAATGTCCCTGATTACGTAGTGCTAAGCGGACACTATTGCCAATCTAATAACATCTCTCCGCTGGAATGCCACGCTTATAGCTCACGGTCATAATCTCTGTTATCCAGGTCACAAAAAGTTTGATCTCTGATTACGGGTTGCGCGGAGAAGAGATCAACCGGAAAAGTCTTCTTCTTCGGAAATCCGATCAGCATTCGCGTCATACAGAAACAAAAGATGAGAATGATTTGTCTGGTTGAGAGATTTGATGATTTCGATGGAAGGAGAGTTCAATTTGAAATCCGTGATACGTGCATTTCAGCAATTGGTGCAAAAAGGAAGCCCTCCTTGGGGAAAAGGATACCACGAGGACAGGAAATGCGGGAAGTCGGAGATCACAGACTAGACAATTCGACAGACACCAGGTACAGTTCTTCGGGAGTTACACAGGTGATTTTCGGATTTTCGGGACCAGGTGTATCTGTCTCTTTCAGTACGTTCCAGTCCCATTCTCTTCCCTTCGGTTGTCCCCCGATGCCTCTATTACTAAATACAAGATTTGCAGCGGCCAGCAGCCGGCTGTTTTGGTCCGCCACAACGCAGTCTCTTTTCCATTTCTCTCCCTCTCTCTCGCACGTCATCCTCCCGCTCTCATATCCGTAATCATTTGTTTGTTGTTCTCCGAATCCCCTCCCCCACTATATTATTGGCCGTCGCGTCGTCGTCTCGCCCCGTTCCAGCCGGCTCCCTCCACTTCTTCGTCAAAACAATCGCCGTTCCAATTAGCGCGTACAGGTACGTTTCCAAGTCCCGCGTCTGGTCTGGCTTGTCTCGGATGAGCCCGTCGGTCGAGCCAGACATCTTTTGGTTCCGTGTTTTCGCTTTTTGTCATCCCGATGATCAATCGTGTTATCTTTTAGCACGGATTCAATGTGATCTTCGTGGTCTTCTCTCCAATTTCCGTTGCGCAACGCGAGAAACTTGAATCGCGAGCCAAATTACTGAGAATAGAAGTGAGAGAACATGATTGTGATTCGCAGAATCAGAATATTTTGATTCGGAGAATGGAAGAGGTTGCCGAGGGAATTCGAGTTCTTCTGATTTCCAAAATCAGCTGAATGAGATGATCTTTGTGAGTTTTGACAGGGAGAGTTGGAAATTATGGACAACAAGACACATTTTTTTCGATTTTGAGCTCTGATGATAGTTTCTCTAGTTCCCGCGTGCTGTTTCGATGATAACATTCGGAAGAGGAAGTTGGAAAGATTCGTGAGAAAGGAGAGATCTTGGAGCCCGTTACAGTAGCTTCGTATGATCAGCTACACTGGTCTACAACACGGAAATTCGGTTGAGAATCAACAGTGGACGTCACGATAAGGTATTAGTATTGTAGGCAAATGAACAGAAAAACAAGAAGGTATTAATCAGATCAAAACTACCGGCCAAAAGATCAAGACTCTCTCTCTCTCTCTTATCTAACTATCAGGTGGTAGTCTTCAAAATCTCACCGATCAACGTCTGCGCGTTATTGGGGAACGGTTGGAGCAGCATCATGGCCATAA
>LR564001.1:0-18833 GCA_900536345.3 Caenorhabditis sp. 39 LS-2015 | reverse complement strand
ATGTTCTCCGTCCAACTACGGTATCTCCGCCTGAGCAACTTCTCGTGGATGCTCGCTGAGGCCGTCTACTTGTACAGACTGCTGTACACGGCGCAGCATTCAGAAGGGGAGACTCTCAGAGATTACAAGTTGATCGGCTGGGGAGTTCCCGGTCTCATCACCTCCTTCTACATGATCCTTCGCGGTCTCAACGACGACGTCGGCTTCTGTTGGATCGAGAACTCCTCCGTTGCGTGGGTCGAGTGGATGATCTTCGCACCATCACTCCTAGCAATGGGGGTCCGTCCCATCGTCCAAAGCTTCTAATCTTTCAATTTCTTCAGGTAAACTTGCTGCTACTCGGCCTAATCGTCTACATTCTGCTGAAGAAACTGCGTTGCGATCCGCATCTGGAGAGAATTCAATACAGGTGAGAGGGACGGACAGAGAATCAAAATTAGAAGAAAAGTCACACCGAAAAATGCGATGGAAACCGAGACATATCGAGTTACCCGGGGACCGGGAGGAAGTGACTGACCGACGTCACCAAGGGGGAACTGGACGGAATAAGTGAAAAACACGTGAACCGCTCTGTTTGTGTTTCAGAAAGGCAGTCCGAGGCGCTTTGATGCTGATTCCAGTGTTCGGAGTGCAGCAACTGCTGACCATTTATCGCTTCAATAACACTGTTTACCAGGTCACTGATCAGTCGCTGAATGGATTGCAGGTGTGTGTTTTGGAGAATGCAAGTGTGCTCCGTCGCACACAAGCCACAGTCTCTTTTCCGCTTTACCTACCGTATTCCAGGGTCTGTTCGTCGCGTTCATCGTCTGCTACACGAATCGTTCGGTGCTCGAATGCATCTCAAAGTTCTGGAACTCTCATCAGGAGAAGCGGGCTCTCGGTGCCGAGTGCCGTCAGCGAATGAGCATTCAGGAGAGCGGAAAGCTCCTTCTCAAGTCATCGCAGCCAACTGAACACGTCGTTCTGTGATCCATTCTCCCCGTTTCCTTCCCCCCCCCCTCAATTCCAATGATTCCGTTTGTATTTATTTTGTGGCCCTGCCCAATCTCTTGTAATGTAATGAACCAAATGAGAAAGGGTGTACTTATTGAGATTTATTTGTACAAATAAAAAAGTAAATTAAAACATAAAATTATTAAAATTGGTCCGGATGTGAAGTGTTCAGTTGACTTCGTTGAGGTTCAAGAACTTCTTTTCCAGCGACACCGAGATTCGCAAGCCAGAGAGAACTTTCCTGAAAAACAATAGATTCGAAACAGTTTTGGGATTTTGAAAAACTAACGTATTGTATTTGATCATGAAGTCCTTTGCTTTATCATGAGCATTGAATATGATTGAGACGACGTCATCCGACGACCGCCAGCATTTTTTGATCGGCCCCATCTCAGTTGCGAGAGCTTCGATCTTCTTGACTGCCGTCGGAAGTTGTTGAACACCAGCGACGTTGACAGCCAAGAACGCCTTCATTTTCTCCTTTCCTGAAGCAGATGAAGATGTCGCGACGGAGGAGTGGGAGCTAGCGATAGGAGCCGAAGTGTGCTCGTTCCGCTCGCTCGCTGGACCGTGTCTGCGTTCTTCTTTCTTACGAACGATCTCTTCCCGTTTTCTCTTCTGCTCATTGACCCGATCCATGTAATCACTGGTCAGACCCAGAGCCTTGGCGCTCTCAATTGTCGCGTTCTTCGTCTGCTCTCTTTTGCGTTTGTAGTCTCTTTCCGAGTCACGGTGATTCTCATGACGAGGTCTTCGTTCATCGGGACGTCTTTTGTCTCTCCGATCATCTCGTCTATCGTCTCTCCGATCACGGTCACTTCTTCTGCGATCCTTGCGATCTTTGCGTCTTCTGTCGCTTCTCGACGAGCTTCTAGAGCGGGAACGGCTGCCACTTGAATAGCTATCTGAGCTGGAATAAGAAGAGCTTCTTCTCTTCTTCGCAGTTCGACTGCGCGACGGATTGGTTCCTGGATGACTTCCGTTGAGGAACATGGCGACGGCCTGATCCCACTGCCCTCCATTCTGCCCAGCTCCAACGCCACCTCCTCCAGTAAGACGAGCTGATGCTTGATATCCAAGGCCGAAACCAGCGCGTCCATGATTCGTTGGCACTCCGATAAGCGGGATTCCGTTCGGAAGACGTGGCACTATGGCCGGTGGATCTTCCATGAAATTTGGCGGCGGATAGAATACTCGCTCCTGTTCTCCTTCAATGCGAAGACGGACACCAATCAGCTTGTCTCCGATCGGATTATTCGTGATGGTTTTGTCGAAGAGCGATGGAATTCCATTCTTCTTGCCCTGAAATAAGACATGTTTATCTGAAATGCCAGTCTCAATCCCTACTTTAGTCTGAGTTTTCCCGTCTTTCTGATTCTCATCGCCTTCGCTTCCATCGCCACGAGCTCCGCCCTTCTTCTCAGAAGCGTATCGACTGGTCCGTTCTCTTCGTTCATCGTCGTCTTCTTCCTCGTCGTAATCCAGCTCTTCCTTCTCACTTTCAGCCTCTCCTTCCTCATCTTTCTCTTCTTTTTCATCGTCGTCTTCATTCTGAAAAAAAGCGTGTTCCCCTAATGCAATACTTATTAATTAGACATAAACTTGTGAAATATGATAGATGGTGAGAATGGAAAGCGAAGAATGATCGTTATCCCACGGAAAGTACAAGCCCCTCAACCCAATAAGAGAGGAGACAAAACATCGGAGACGTCTAAAACACATATCAATAGTCAACCTCAAACAAAGATGCTAACTCTGAGAAGTGATAACACCTCTAGGGATGATTTTATTCTAGAGATTCACAGAAAAGAGAAAAAAAGATTTTTCAAGGTACAACTATCACCCAGAAACGTAACTCAAGCAACTTCTTTTTTCGAGGAGTATTGTGAGTTATTCCAAAAAATAACAAGAAAGAGAACTACAGAAGTGATGATTTTTGAGAGAAAGTCAATTAATATCCGTTATTAAATCCCTCGATCCGGACCATCCGTAGACATATTCAGCAGATCAACTATTGACATTTTCACTGTGGATCGACTGCAATCTGCTCACCTGTTTGGTTTTCTGAACTTATTTCTTAACTGGATTCTCCCGAATGTTTTATTATAATTTTTCGATTTCATATTTATTTATCCGCCGATAAATAATTCGACAAACCCGATTATGACTCGTAATAGTCTATTGAAAAGGTTAATGGATACATAAGGCTCTTTGGTATACTGGAAACATAGAATCAAAAATAAATAGAATTAAAAAAGATTTGAAGAATCCCAGAAGAAATTTGAACGATTTCAGGGCGGTTGGTCGTGTCGATAGTGTTTGAAAAAAACGGGAGATCGAAAGGGGAAGGGGAGGGGAGTTGGAGAACGGGCAAATAAATTATCGATCCGGGTGCAAAGACCCCGAGGCGGCAATACTGGCAAATAGAGTGTACGCGTGAAAAAAGTAACGATGGAAAAATAAGGAACGAAAGAAAAATCAGTTCTGGGCGGGGTTAGGCAGATCAGATTGGCGGAAAAGTAGGGGTAACACAGATGATAGAAGGAGTACGCGAATACAAATACACATCAAGATTTCGAAAATGTGCTTGATAATGAAACGAGAAACACTATCAAAAAACTAGAAAAATTGATCGAATACTGAAGTGGGGACATTCTGAAATGACACTTACTTGCTCAGGAACAGTGGAAGAATCTAAAAGAAACGATGCGTCATCAAGCAAATCCTGAGTCGGTTTCCGAGCGACGTCGTCTGCGCCGAGCAACAAATCCTCATCGATCGCCTGAAAAACAGTAATTTTATGGAAACTCAGTTTCGAAAATTAACGCATACCGTCAGTGCCTCGACACCAGTTACCTCTGCTTCATTCAGCAAAAGATCCTCGTCAACAGTTGTCATACTTGAGTTTTCTGAAACCCAAAAATTGAAAATCCGAGTTATTTTTTTCTTCAAACTGACAAAAAAGCGGTGAACAGGGAAAACAGGCTATTTGGGAGGTATAATCGGAGGAGAAAAACTGACAGCAACCACCCGATTTTATGAAATAGCGAAGAGATGGGAGAGAAAAAAGACGCGCACAGAAAACGAAAAGAAGAAAGAAACGCGCGCGCGAGACGACTGCTGTCGCGATTGTCAATGTGTGCACACACCACCACGCAATAATGCACCTTGTCAATGTTGACCGTATGCTTTGGGTAAAATGCCAAGAGGACAGGAGTTTTGAATTTTGAATTCAATAAACATTTCATGAATTCAAGACAGTTTTTTCGCAAAAATGCTGCTGTTTCAATTGTGAATAGATTTTGGGTGTTTCGCTTGGAAAAGTTAAATAGATCAGAATTGATGATGTTTTGAAAAGCAATATTACTGAATTCAAAATAAATGGCCCTCCGTGCAAACGCGCTCTGTGGAAATAGCCGGGTCTCACCACGATCGTCGTGTATCTTCGTGTAGTCCCCGAGGAGGAAATTTTTTCGAAACTTTATTGTTATGTTTTAAGGTAATCCAACAAAAAATATTTCTTTAAAATTTTTTTTCTCGAGAACTACACGAAGATCGTGGCGAGACCCGGTCAATTTCCTTAGAGCACATTTGCACGAAGGGCCATTCTTTTTGAATCCGATAATATTTATCTTAAAAATGTTTTTTTTTCTGACAAGTGGGAGTAATTTTCCAAACTTTTCTCAGCCCTCCAATGTTACTGCGATTTTCGAAAATGTGTACTGTGTTGATTTCCAGATGGATAAACAGTCAGAACAACTTGGACAGATGGAAGTATCTGACGGTGAACAATCGAAGCAGCTGGATAACAAAGAGAACGGACAACAGACCATGGAAGGGGATGAACCGCACCAGAAACACCGGACATACATGAAGATGGCGAAAATGACGGCGCTGCGAAGCAAAGATCCGAACACCCAAGTCGGCTGTGTCATTATCGATAAGGATGGAGATATTGTGTCGATCGGATACAATGGATTCCCGGTTGGAGTGGACGATGACGTGTTCCGTTGGGACAAAGAGGATCCGGAGGACAACAAACATCACTATGTCGTGCACGCCGAGTTGAATGCAATCATGAATAAGGTATTCAGCTCTTTTTGATAAATACATTCTGATGACATTCATTTTAGCGATGTGCCCTACTCGATGGCTGTTCGGTCTACGTGACTCTGTTTCCTTGCAATGAGTGTGCCAAAATGCTGATCCAGTCCCGCATCAAGAACATCTTCTACTTGGAATACCGCGACGAACTCTCCTTCAGAGCGTCAAAGAAGATGCTCGACTTTGTCAAAATCCCATGTGTACAGATCGAAATGCCCGCAGGGGAATGTTTCATCGATATCTGAATTCATTTGATCTCCTCTCTCACATCTCACTTGTCAACAGGTTTTTATCATTCATTCCTCACGAAAATTAAGATAAACTAAATATTCATTTACACAGTCCACAACTTTTAGGACAACTTTTCATAATCACAGCTTCATTGTATTTGGTACAGAATCCATGAGCGACCCATGGCACACACATCTTGTGGTAGTCTTCGCAAGTCTTGCAGGCGTTACAGCTCTTCGCACACAGTCGATGCATCAATGGAGCGTATTGAGCATCGGAGCAGCGGTTCTGATTGTTAGCGCAGTCGGTTGCCACGTCGACGCACACTGAAAATTATAACGAGGCAATCAGTGAATGTGAATTCTTGTTGTTCACCATTTGTTCCATTTCCGCCTCCATTATGATTCGTTCCGTTCAACGGACATCGATTACAAGTCGAAGGGCACTCGGTTGAGAGAAGATCGTAGTAGTCGATGGTGTTGCAGAAGGACTGAAAACTAGAGGCTCACATTCGAAACTCCTGCTTGGTAATCACCGCCATCGTCGCACAAACATCCGAATTACTCTTATCAGAACACAAGTTCGCATTCTTCCGATTGCACTTTCCACACGTCGCCGGACATTTTTCCTTCATAAACTCGCTGAAAGTGTCCGTATCGCACTGTGATGCGAGTGCAGAGCAGTTGAGCACGGATTCCGGCTGAGGATTCGTGCATTTGTAGGAGTCGCAAGCGTTGCAGGTCACCAAGCAATCCTGGAAGAAGACGTTATCTTCTGGAGGAATATCTGAATGATTCTACCGCTAGCATTGGTCGGAATGTTGCATTGTAGCAATTGGACAGATCCTCAAAGATACTAGAACACCTCTGCTCTCGTTTCGATTGCTCGCAAACTTCTGGCACTGCAGCAGCCAGATAACAGAAAGATAGGAGAATTACAAGTTCCATGACACGTGGCATGACTCGCAGTATTTTGTCAACTTTTCCATCGATTCTCTCATTTATACTTTCAGATCCAGGTGCTCAAACAGGCGAGAACGTGGGAAACAAAACTGGAAAACAATAATTTTGCTGTTGTTTCGCTTTCTGTATCCATTCTTTCCTCCGTCATTTCAGGCACATAAGTGACAGACTTCTAGTAAATATAAACATGACGAAACGAAGAGAACGGAGGAGGCAGATAAGGCGCGCGGATTGCTTCGATTGGATGAGGAGACAGGCTAGCGAAATCAGTGCAAATGGACAGATAGGAACTAGTTATGGATGGGGAAAAGGAAGGAGAGGGAGGGGATGAACGGTTGCGTCATTTGGAGAAACCAAGGATGATGGGGCACAAAGTTCGGGGAATCCATTGGGAAGAAACTGCAAGAATGCCAAGAGAAACGGTCGATCAGTCTCAAATGCAGATATCGACAACTGGCTCTGCCGCCGCTACTGTACCTTCCCGGTATGGCCAAAAAACCGGCGGCAGAGCTTATTTCTTCAGACTCTGATTCCGAGTCGGAATTTCCGACAGGTATTGGATGTTTTCAGATTACAGACTCAGTTATCAGTTCCTCGACAGTTCCCATCTCTCGCAGCTTCTCCTAAGATCTCTCTATGACGTCTTGTTCCTCTTGGACCATTGGCATCACCTTTGTTTCGCAGGCATGAAGAGGTCTCTGATGCTTCCCATCTTCTCTTGACACCTTCTCTCACCACCAAAAACGGTTCCATCTTTGTCCCCAAAACGATACTGATCTGACTGAATTCTGGAACGCGGATGGTGGTGGTGCGAACGACGCGCGAAGATGTCGTAACTGGTAAGTGAGAAAGAGAGAAAGAGAACCAGTGTCATTCTGTGATAACAATATATGCGTGTGTGTATATGTTTTTGCCAAAACCAGCCGTTTTGCGCAAGAAGTAGGCGGCGTCCGGGGCCGTCTCCACACCATTTCTTGTTTCGCTGCAGTAGTAATTGCGATGAGTATATAAGATTGGCTTCTTCTCCTAATAAGCATCATTCTCATCCGTTCGGTCTCATCTCTTCAAATGTTTTTTATCTTCACCCACTTGATTCTGCTCTCTGTCTGATTATAATAACTCTGTTCGTTTTCAGAATGACCTACCTTCGGTTGGTAGTTCTTCTACTCCTGTCGGCACACGTATCGTCGTTCCTCTTCCCGAGCGCCGGTGGAGGCGGCGGCGGCGGAGGAGGTGAGTTATCCGAGATACGGAACGTCTTCTGAACACTTTTTGATTCCAGGCTGTGGAGGCGGCTGCGGTGGCGGTGGCGGCTGTGGAGGCGGCGGAGGCTGCGGAGGAGGATGCGGAGGAGGAGGTGGAGGATGCGGACCACCACCACCACCACCATGCGGAGGAGGCTGCGGCGGTGGAGGCGGAGGATGCGGAGGAGGAGGCGGTGGATGTGCTCCACCACCACCACCACCACCAGCTCCATGCGGTGGAGGCTGCGGAGGAGGAGGCGGAGGAGGATGCGGAGGAGGAGGCGGCGGATGCGGAGGTGGAGGAGGAGGATGCGGAGGAGGAGGCGGAGGAGGATGCGGAGGAGGTGGCGGAGGAGGATGCGGAGGCGGAGGCGGCGGTGGATGCGGAGGAGGAGGTGGAGGATGCGGAGGAGGAGGATCAAGCGGAGGTTGCGGAGGCGGAGGATCCAGCGGAGGATGCGGTGGAGGAGGCGGAGGAGGATGCGGAGGAGGAGGCGGAGGCGGCGGCGGAGGAGGCTGCGGAGGAGGAGGAGGATCTAGCGGAGGAGGCGGATACGCTGTTGCCCCATCCGGAGGAGGCGGTGGATGCGGAGGAGGAGGAGGATCCAGCGGAGGCGGAGGATACGCTGTTGCCCCAGCACCATCGTACGCTAGCTCTGGAGGTGGATACGCTACTAGCGGAGGTTAGTTTCCAGTTCATTCCAGTAGTGAACTTTTAATTAAGGAGGCGGAGGAGGAGGAGGCAGCGGCGGAGGTGGATACGCTACCGGAGGACACCAAGGAGGAGGCGGAGGATACTCGACCGGAGGAGGTACGGTTTGGAAACACTTCCGCTAATCTCACTGACTTGCAGGTGGAGGATATTCCGGAGGAGGTGGAAGCAGCGGAGGATACGCTAGTGGCGGAAGCAGCAGCGGAGGAGGATACTCTGCCGTCGCAGCTCCACCACCACCACCACCACCGCCACCACCGCCAGCACCAGCTCCAGCTCCAGCTGTGTCCAGCGGAGGCGGATACTCTGAACAAGCAAGTGGTGGTTCTTCTTACCCGTCACGCGCCAGATTCTCGCGCTTCTTCAACAAAGCATAATCTAAGTATTTGCCCTCAACCATCCCTTCCCAAAATGTGCCCCGTTTTGTTGTTGTTGTGAAGACGAGGACGTAGTAGTTGTCATTGTGCTAGATGGTATTCCCCCACCCACACCACCCAATCCCCCTGAAGACGATTCCATCATCTCTTCTCTTCTGTTTTGTGCCCTCTTGTCGGGGTCGAAGCAACCCAACTGTGTCCTGTATATAAATGTTTCTGAACGTGTACGTCGTTTTCTAACGCATAGCATGAACACAACAACACACAAAAGAGCTGCAGGTGGGTGAGCTGGCGATCGAGGAAGCGAGAGAGCGAGAACGAGCGGATCGGTGTTGGCAGCGAGTATCCCGGTACGTGGCCAACCGGCAGCAAGTATGAACAACAGACTAACCATGCATGCGATCTCACTTCATTTGCCCCTCTACTAACCATCCCCGTTGGAACAGTTCTAGGCGCGCGCCCCTTCATTCTTCAGCTATCCTAACGCCACTTCTTTCAGAGCAGCGGTGGAGGAGGATCGTCCTATTCTGGAGGATCTTCATCTAGCGGAGGATCATCTTATTCCAGCGGCGGAGGAGAATCCTCTGCTGCTTCATCTGGCGGATACTCGAGCGGAGGCGGAGACTCTTCATCCTCTTCATCTGGAGGCTACTCCAGTGGAGGTGACACCTCTTCATCGTCTTCTGGTGGTTACTCAAGTGGTGGAGACTCATCCTCATCGTCGTCTTCATCTGGAGGATACTCTGGAGGGAGTGATTCATCGTCGGGCTCCTCCTCCTCCTCCTCTGGAGGCTATTCTGGAGGTGGAAGCGATGCTGGAGCCTCTGCCTCTTCTGGTGGTGGAGAATCATCCGGAGGATACTCCGGTGGAGGATCCGAAGCTGCGGCCGCACCTGCTCCATCGGGAGGATATTCCGGAGGAGGATCTGAGAGTGCCCCAGCAGAAAGTGCCCCAGCAGAAAGTGCCCCGGCCGAAAGTGCTCCTGCCGAAGCCGCACCTGCCACGGCCCCAGAGCCAGCAGCACCTTCTGGAGGCTATTCTGGCGGAGGAGGAGGTGACTCTGGAGCATCTTCTGGAGGCAGCAACTATTCTGGAGGTGGCGACGCCTCTGCTCCCGCCCCAGCTCCACCACCACCGCCAGCGCCAGCACCAGCTCCGACCTACTCAGGAGGCGGAGATGCTGCTGTAGCCCCAGCGCCAGCAACTGGAGGAGAATCGGCCGGAGGATACAGTGGAAGTGGAGGAGCTGCCGGTGGAGGAGCACCAAATGGAGCAAACTACGATGAAGCTCAGGAGGAAGTTGAGGAGTATGAGGGAGGAAACAGTGGATTCAGAAACAGAAGATTCTCGAAGGGAGGAACTGCCGATGACACCCCAGTTTGCAATTCGGTCCGTCTCAGGAAGCTTATCAGACAGGTTCGTTTTATAATGGTACTTTCGTAATCAGAGCTGTTCAGAGTTTGACTGAAGATCCAGAGTCATCCATGCAGCGTCTGGCTCAACGAGTCAAGTCACGACTTGTGAGCGGAGAGTTCTACGTGGCTTGCGGCGAGCAAGGACTGTCTCCGATCGAGGGAGAGAACCGCGAACACTGCTTCATCAAGACGGACACCTTCGCTTGTTACGTTCTCCGAAAGGCCTAAACACGACAGACAAACACACGTTGAGTGCAGTCATCTATTTATTTGTTCTTTTGACGAATGTGGTTAAATTTATGAAAACAGAAACACCAGATAAATTATTATCATTTATAAATTAACAAACACACCAAAATTCTGGCGAAATTTACTCGTACTCGGCAATGGATTTGTAGTACTCGGACTGGTTGGCAGCACGGGTGTTTGCCGTCTTTGCCAGCTTGGCTTCGAATCCGTTCGATCTGAAGAAATAAACATTAAATCTCGCCAGTTCTCTCCGGAAATGATCCACCTGTCAACTCCATCCCATCGATACCCAGGAGCAATTCCAAATCGATTCGGTGTCCATGGTCCTTGATAGGTCGGATAAACTAGTTCTCCCCGATCAATTGCAGTGTCTCTCCGTTTCTTCTGGATCATTGCAGCCATCGGATCAGCGGCATGCAGAACTTCCTTAAGATGAGCATTCATCGCATCGTCGTCTCGTGCTCTCGCCATCGGCTCTGCTGCAACTCGCGCCATTTCTTCAAGCTGTTCTTTCCTTTCCTCCAGCTGAGCAACTCCTCGATTCCACGTCTTGTACTTCTCTTTCAGTTCCTCCGTCTTCTTGTTCTCCCTTTCTTTTTTCTGCTGATCCTCTTCAGAATCCTTTCCTTTCTTCTTTGTCTGCTTTTGACGGTACACTGTTTCAGCAAATCGGCCAGTAACGTCGCTGTCCATTTCATCGAACATCTGCAAGAATATAGTATCCTCTGTTCAGAATTCATTTACACCACCTCACCTTATCATTCTTAGCCCTCAATCGATCACTTTCCTCTCTAAGATCTTTAGCTGATTGTAATCCAGCTTTCTTTCCCTCCAAAGTTTTTCCAGCGGTTTCAGCGACACTATCTGGTTCTTCCTTTTTGATTCGCTTTGGTGCTTCAATTTTCCTGGACTTTCTAGGCGGACTTAAGTCGTCGTCATCATTTCTACGCCGCCGCGGCGGTGAAGAATCTATCTCAGTCTGACGTCTTCTTGGCGGAGAGTTGTCACTGTCATGGCGAGTGCGAGCGCCTTTTCTCGGAGGAGAATTGTCGCTGTCGTGCCTCGTTCGTCCTCCTCTTGGTGGTGAAGGGCGGCGACGAACTGGAGAATTATCTGAAACCAACTGTTAACATAAAACCTTTTCAGAGTCTCACCACTATCCCGACGTGTTCGACCAGGCCTTGGAGGAGAGTTGTCACTGTCGTGCCGTTGCCGGCCGCCGGATCTCCTTGGTGGAGAGTTATCACTGTCGTGTCTTTTTCTTGACGACCGGGGTGGCGAGTTGTCGCTGTCATGTCGCTTTCTTGCTGCTCGTGGTGGAGAGTTATCACTATCATGACGAGTTCTTTTTTGCCGTGGCGGTGAATTGTCACTGTCCTGGCGCTTCCTAGCGGCTCTCGGAGGAGAGTTGTCACTACTATCGTGCCGCTGACGTGGCTTTCTCGGAGGAGAGCTTCCGGGTGACAATGGCTCCGATTTTATTTCTTTAGGGGCATCGACTTGAGCGAACGTTTGTTTGAAGCCATGAACCACTTTCGCCTTCTTGACACTTTGCTTGAGAACTTCCATTTCTTCGAGTTCTTCGTCTGATCCCATCTCCTTCGCTTTTGCCGCCTCCACGGACAAGAATGCATCTTCCTCTACTAATCGGAGCCTGAATTTAAAGTAATCAATAAACAATAAATAAAAAATATCGAGAAAAAGCTCACCCTCCCCTTGATTTATTCTCTTTGTTCTTCTTCTTTTTCTTTTTCTCCTGGTCGCCGGAACCAGCTGATAGGTATTTTTTCAAGTAGTCTTGCTTGGAAGTCATACCTGCAATCGAATGAAAAATTTGAATTTCAGAAAAGAAGTATAATTGAATTCAGAAGAAATAAATATCGAAAACCGAAAACATTGAATATAAAAAGTGTTTCGTATTGGCGGTTCAAGAGTTCGGCCATGCGTTTTTCTAGGCCATTTACCAGAAAGAGTGAATTCTCGAGGGTTTTTCGAAAATATTCATCTTAAATAACTACTGCAGTTTCTTTTCCAAATTTCATTTTTTAGTTACAAATTTGGAAAATGGAATCGAAAGAGCAAGAACAGAAAGAGGTTTCATTTCGGCGAACTGTTCTGACGACGATTGAGACTCTTATCGACATCGAAACCGTAACGGATTTGGAAGTTCATGTGAGTTTTCGAGTTTGAATAATGGATGAGTCAAACGTTCAGTTGAAACACCTGCATGGTCTCGGGTGGGATGAAGTCATTGAGGAGCGTTTCGTAAACAAGCAGTGCGGGTTTCCGACGTGTCCACGAGCGCCCCCGAAGAATAAGAAACCTCAAATGTATCACATTGACAAGAAAGAAGGAAAAGTGAGTATTCGCAAAATATTCAGTCCAGAAATTATAGAACGTGGTGCTTTAGATCTACGAATCTTGCAAGCAGCGCAGCAAATTTTGCTCCGAGCACTGCTATCAAAAGAGTTTCTTCGTCCGAAATCAGTTGGAAGAGCAGCCGCTTTGGATAACGGGGGAATGTGAGCAGAGAATGCGTAAGAATTCAGAATTTGTTTATGTCTCAACTGTGCACTGTTTCAGAGAAGAAGTACGAAATACCGGATGACACGTTCGTCAGTCCGGTACTCGATGTAGAGGAAACTTCAGATTTGGATAAGGTGATGGACAAAGAACCGACGATTGAATTCGTCACGGATTCGGTGAGAAATGTTTCTAAATTAAAGTAGAATCATTCATATTTTCAGATCATTGCTCAAGTGTCCAATATGAAGCTGAACGAGGAGTACCAGGAGACGGATATGAAGGACGACGAACCAGAGCAGCAGCCGTACAAATTGACAGAGGACGACAAGGACTTTATTCGTTCGATTCGAGAGTTCCGTTCGTCCACATTTGCTCCATCGACAGCTCAAAAACTGCAACCAAAGACGAAAGAGTTCAAATTGTCTCCGAAGGATCAGAAGAAGGAAGAGGAAATTTTGGGGAGATTGAGAGAAAAATATGGAAACAAAAACGCAAAGCAGAAGAAACCGCCGATTATAATTGCGGCCCCATCCCTGAATCAGAAGGTGTCGCAGATGGAAACGAAGCAGGTTCAGTTCAAGAATGCGTGGCTCTTTGACCTGTTGAAGTCGTGGTTCACAACGGAGACCTTCAAAATGATTCGTGACGGTGCGAGACCTTCTGGTGGAGCCGCCGAACAGATTCTGATGGACTTTTTATCTGGAAAGAAGGTCGATGCTGAGCTGGTGAATCTGCCGAATCTCGATAAATACAATATCAGAGAGAAGCGACTCAACATTTTCTTACACACCATCAGACATCAGTGAGTTCCCATCAGAAGATACCGTTTAGAATCTCTGAATCTTCGTTTTTCAGCTGGCACGACCTGGAGGCCTGTCTTCACATGACACCGACTCGTCGAGATCTTCTCAGTCGTGTCGCTGCCACTTTCAATCTCGATTCGGAGAACATTACTGGTTGGAACAAAAAGGAAATCAATTCGATTACAATCGCTCTATTCACTTTGTAATTCCTATATTCGAGGGAGGGCTTTCAACATTTCCGAATTTCAGAATCTGTCTCATTGACGTGGAGCTCGGTGACGACTACTTCAGCAACGAAAATCCTTCGCCAGAACTCACCACATTGGCTGTCGATTTGTGTGGAATCGAATCGGCCGAGCTTACAGATCTTCTCTCATTCATTAAAAAGCAAAGTCATTGTTAAATTAAATGTTTGTACTTTAAAAAAAATTTATCTGTTCGAAACAAATTGAATTAACCAAGAAAATAATTAGAAAACAAATACGGGTGCAAAAAACACCGGGAATTCGATTAATGTTTACTGATCATCATCAGAGTTCTCCTCCTCGGAACTCTCACGTTCACTTTCGAAGGTGCCTTCTGGGAGCGAGTAGAGACGGATAACTGGAGCCTGTGGGTCCTTCATGAGCAAGTACTTTCCGGGCTTCTGTTTCATGCAGCTGAAAGAAGACACTTGAAAAAAAATACGAAGGATCAAGGATTACCTATCGATGACACATCGGAGGATTCCCCAGCAGTTGTCCATGTTGAGCGCGATGTTGCTGGCAAACTCGGATGGTTTCACATATTGCGTGAGAAGGATTGAGTGATTCTGGGTGCTTCGCGCGCTATTGCGGGATACGTATCCCAGCTTGATGGTGTCAGTTCCGGCAAGAAGAGCTTGAAGGGTCCATTTAGCTACCTTGGCCGAGTTGTTCTTAATCTCCGTAGCCATAACAGCTCCCTTCTGCACATCAAGCTTGGTTCTCCAGTCAACTCCTCCGGCCTGTGAGCTATCCCACTCGTTGAAAGCCTTGATCGTGAGAGTTTGCACATCGTTGCTTGGTCCATGCATCACTCCGTCTAATTCGGTACGGCAGACCAACTCGACTGGCTTACCGTCGACACCATTTCCAAGGTTCCACTTCCGATACCTAAGCAATACATGAGAATCTTCACTTTAATGTATTCAACTCACTTGTAAGCAGTTCCAGATTCCCCAGCTTCTTCCTCCTCGAATGGTGGACGGGCGTTTTTCAGCTTGTGTCCTTCCTCGTTCCTCTTGACGACTTGTCGGCGGAAATTCTGGTTGATGTAGAAAGCTTCAGTAGCAAGATCTTTGGCGTTGTTAATGCCATTTCCGTCGAACGATGGTGGCTCGGCGCTAGTTTCCGAAACGGTGAGAGTTTCAACTGGGTTCAGAATATCTCTGGTGTTTCTCTTGTCGAAGAAGAGCTTATCTCCGATTCTGTAGGCAACAATGTCCCATGAGTAGACTGAACGTGGAGCGGTCATCAAAGTGGCCAGAATGATATCAGTTCCAAACACGTTGCCAATTCCATTTTGAGCGAGTTCTTGGATCACAGGATCTTCAGTAGTTGTAACATTATAGTAGACTCCGGCACATCTTTGAAGTGGGATAGAGTTCTTCACAGAGACACGGTCGATGGTCTTGTCATAGAACTGCAGAGTTCCGTATTGGTGATTACCAATATCATCTCCTCCTGGGATGTTTGGCAAGGCAAGTTTCGAGAAAGCGTTGAGGTTCATCTCTTCAAGAACTCCCCACTCCGGACGAACTTGAACGGATGGAAGACGCTCCTTCGGGCGATCACCTCCAAAGCGACCACCTTGGCCACGCTGACCCTGGCGAGCGTTTCCTCCACGACGTTGCCACATCTTGAAAGCGCGTTGTTGCTCCTTTGCGATACTTCTCTTCATGCGCATGTTTGTCGTCTGGTTTGCCATCTCACGCTTCTCCATCTCCTTCTGCATAAGCTTGCGCAAATGCATTTGACGAACACGGAAGTTTCTTTGTGGATTACGCGCCATTGGCTTTGAAGTATCCACCAATTGGAAGTTATGCTCGTCCATTCCATGAATGTAATCGAACTGGCTTCCAGCGTTGGCAGCAGATCCGTAAACACGTTCATTATACCTTAAGAATTTTCTAACATTATAAAGCACTTTGAATGATATGCATACCTTTCGTTTCCTCGTCTATAGAAGCGGTCAACCCCGATCCAATCAGCGACGCGGCCAATACGGTCAGCCTTGTTGAATTGCTGGAATGGAACTGGTTCGTCAGTAGAAGAGTTGGCCAGTGGTCCCCATCCGGACGAATTGTCGGCCAATGACAATAGCTCAAATTTCGGAAGAGCCATTTCTACAAAAACATTACTAAAAATGAGGAAATAAAATAATTTAGGCCATCAACACCGTTGACCTAAATAACGAACACAACGTTTCACAAAACAGCAGATATTAAATAAAACCTAATTTTTCAAAATGAATTATGCAAAAAAAAATCGGAAAAACGCTAAAAATGAGCTTAATACACGAAAAACGCGTGGAAACGAAAAATAAAGATTTGCGTCGCGAAATGCGCCAGAGAATTGCGGGAAATGCGCCAGCAGCCGCTTGACACAGTTCTCGTTTTCTGCCCGAAGAGTAGGCGGGCTCTCGACATCGTTTCCCATTGATTTTCCTAAGAAGTCGTTAAATTTCAGACACGGGTTCTTATTGATGAATACGGTGCCACAACGAGTTCGCGTCATTCAACTTTACAGACAAATTCTGAAGCTCGGGAAGAACTGGAAAGCGAAGGAAGAAGTGAACACCGCAGTTGAAAGAGAGCAAATTCGCACCGAGGCACGTCGTGCCTTCAGGGAGCACAAACAGGTATTCACATCTTGAATCTCTTCTCATTTATTTGTGAATATCAAGGAATCCGATCCCATTGTCATCGGGAAGTTGATCTACCAGGCGGAACAGCGCATCGTCCAAGCAGAGCACTATGGTATCCCATATGCCCGACCAGAATACCTTCCTCCTGACACCGCTTATAGTGTCCGCACTCAAACTCAACACTTTCAAAAAATGTCCAGAAAACGGCGAACCGAGCGAGACGGACCGATTCGCAGAGACAACTGAGTTGCGACTCAAACGATACTTTTGCAGCGGATCGAAAGTTCCCGACGAGCTGATGGAAGAGGTGCTGAAAAGGTGTAAAGAAGATGTGGGTTATGCAGATAAGCTGTCCGAAGAGGTTTGGATGTACTTTGGAACTTCGAAAACACAGTTTTGTTTAGATTTTCAACAACAAGATCATCACTTCTCACAAAATCAGATATCAGTTCCAGACTAATGTTATCAAAAATCTGATTTCTGAGTTAGAAAGACAATCAGTGATGGTGCCAGACTCGTTCTACGATAGACTCGGAAATCTGATGGGAATGAAAGATGATGAGTTTGTGGAACGTGTAAGTTGTTATTGTTCTAATCAAATAGTCCTCCACTATTTCCAGCTCTACTTGAACGAAAATGGAAACGAAGTGTTATCAAAATTCTCGGAATGCGTCAATCAGCTTTCAATGGGAACAACTGGATTATCTGTGTGGCAGGCATCGTGCGATCTGGCGAACCTCTTCAGAATCATCCCAGCAGATCAATTCAGCAGAGTGATTGAGCTGGGATCTGGTTGTGGAGTCAGTGGCATTTCAATCGCCAAGATTCACAGTTGTGGAGTTGTTCTCACTGACGTCGATGAAAATGTTCTGGATCTTCTCAAAACGAACGCCATCAAAAATGGGCTGATCAGTGAAACAGATGAGGATCGATCTAAGGACAAGGGCAAAGTGTCTTGTCTCGACTGGTGTGATTTCAATTTGGTCGACTGGAAAGAACCCGCAGATCTCATAATTGCTGCTGGTGAGCGTTTTCTCAATTTCCTTGTTCTGCTAAAAACAAATAATAATCTGCATTTTTACGCGCCAATTCCCATCCCTCTTCATTATCCCTGCGCGCAGCTATCATCCCTGCGTCTCCTCAAACGCTCTTGTTCCAGACGTCGTCTACGACACGGCTCTTCTCGCCTCTCTCTGCAGTGTACTACGTCTTCTGCTCCGCAACGCAAAAGCGGCCATCGTCGCGTGCACTAAACGCAACCTCTGCAGTATCGGCTGTTTTGAGCATCATCTGAGTGAGTTTTACAGTTTCTTTTTTCTAAATGTTAGCTTATCATATTTCAGAAAGTTCAAATCTTGAGATTATCGAGAAAATTGAGTACGAAAATGGCGAGTACACAGTTAGAGAATCGGAACATTACAAGCACCCGACAATCTTCCCGTTCCATTCTTCTCTTCAGACTCCCACCATTTTCTATAATATTCAGCCAAAATAAACTATTAGATTTCTTATTCATACAATATTCTCGTAAATCCATCGGTCATTTCTCCGATTCTTCTTATTTTCCGTTCACCTCCATTCTCTTCTCTTTCCAATCAATCATTCAGATGGCACCAACTCCTTCAACACCAGTGACCCGTGACGAGATCGAAGTCACTTTTGCCGCCATGTGCTCTGAACAACGACCGAATTTGCTGAAGCTCACTCAGCTCAAAATGGTGCTTCGCGCCCTCGGATATGATCCTCGCAACACGACTGTTCAGGAGATGACTCGAAAGATCAAGGAGAGTCGCAACAACAAGGTTGATTGGCATGGAGGTATTCTGGACCCGTTCGACGTTTTTCTTCTCATTAAAAAGGTTTCAGAAAAAGATTACATGGACGTCGACGAGCTGTGGGACGCTTTGCAATCTCAAGATGAAGAGATTCCGAGTGAAGACAAGGTCACCGCAGAGATGCGATCCGCTTTCAAATTGTTCGATCCGGAATGCAAAGGAATCATTACTGTCGAAAATCTTAAGATGGTACGGTCTCTCTCGTTTCCCATTTCTACCATTTTCCTGATTTGAGGTTGCCAAAGAGCTTGGGGAATCGTTGGGTGATGTGGAGTTTGAGGAAATGATCCGTGAGGCTGGCGGCGACAAGAAGACTGGAATCAACGAGCAACAGTTCTTCGAGATCATGAAGAAGACGTGTCTCTACTGAATTCGACTCTCTAATCAATTGTGTCATATCACCACAAGATCTTCCTTAACTCGCTTTCTTTTCATAATTTTCAGCACTCGCATCTCATCTAGAATTTATTGGCTTTATTCGTATAATACAAA
>LR563996.1:15909-29442 GCA_900536345.3 Caenorhabditis sp. 39 LS-2015 | reverse complement strand
CCCATTCAATTTTCCCTTGTTTCCCCTCTCAAAACGTCCGAAACTTGCACTGCGTCATACTTTGAACTTCCGCGTGCACTGAAAGTGCGCCTCGCATTGGCCGACTTGCGTCATCACTCGCCCTGGCGCCTTTTCTGATGCAGGGCGCGACGGCCGAACTTGAAGCGGAGACACGTCGTGTTAGGGCAGATTGTCGACGGGCATCTCATAAGTTTTTGTTTTTCGTCTTTAATCGTTTTCAGCGTGTCAACACGCTCGTCCGTTCTGTTCTCCAGCACTTCATAATCACTCGCTTCGCCACTGAAAACACGTATTTTTAGATGCGTTTCTCGCGGAAGTTGCTGGGTCCCTTCGTGGGTTCGCTCTCCAAAAAACTCGATTATTACAGGTGAGACTTTTAGTCCAACGTTGAATTCTTATTGATCTTGTTCCTTTCAGTCAGTTTCAACCATCGTCTCTCACCATCCAGCAGTATTTGGACTTTGGTCGAATAGGAACTGCTTCAAACTCGTACACTTTCTTGAAAAATGAGCTTCTCGTTAGACTCGCGAATATTATGCAGGTGAGATTGGGAGTTAATCAGCCAGTTGCAATGGGTTTTTTCAGGAGTTCACTCTGCTGCCACCGAAGCTCCTGCAAATGCCAAGTTCGAAGATGGTGTCCAATTGGTACGCGGAAAGTTTCGAAGATTTGCTGAAGTTTGAGGCTTCTGATGCATCGCCAGAGAGTGTTTCCAAGTGAGCATTTTTATTTTTGATTAGTGAACCTTCAGATTCTCTTTTCAGATTCAATGACCAGCTGACAGTTGTTCTGAAAAGACACGCTCACGTTGTCGAGACGATGGCTGAAGGACTGATTGAGCTTCGAGAGTCAGATGGCGTCGACATCGCCAGTGAGAAGGGAATCCAATACTTCCTCGATCGTTTCTACATCAACAGAATATCCATTCGTATGCTACAAAACCAACATTTGGTAATTTCTTCCTACAAATTTATATTTTCAGCATCAAATTCATTTTTCAGGTCGTCTTTGGAAATGTACTCCCGGAGAGTCCCCGCCATGTTGGATGTATTGATCCGGCTTGTGATGTAGAAAGTGTCGTGTACGATGCGTTTGAAAATGCCCGGTGAGTCCAGAGTTTTCTCGATTCGCCTCCTCGCTATACGACAACGGGCGAGGGCGCTTTTTGGGTTTGATAAGCCGACCGGAGTGGACTGCATGTGTCTGAGGGGTGTCAGTTGTCGATTGAGCCGAAAACAAAGTTCATTTTGCTCGATCCACATTCGCCACTGTTCTTTGAGACGCGCGTGGTGTGACGCGTGAAAATGGGAAATTTCGAAGAAAATGTGAAACTACACATTAGAAAAGGGGACAACATGTAATTTGAATCTTGTGATTTTAGGTTTCTCTGTGATCGCTACTACTTGACGAGTCCGTCTATGAAGCTGGAGATGCACAATGCCGTTGACAAGGGGAAGCCGATATCGATTGTTGCCGTACCCAGTCATCTGTATCACATGATGTTCGAACTGTTTAAGGTGGGGATGAGTGGAGAGAGAGAAAGAGAAAGAGTAGAGTACACTGCGGTGAGACGTCTGTTTTTCTCTCCGATAAGTCGGCGCTATCAAATCGAACGCACCCACGTGCCGTTTTAATCACCGCGGAATTTCGATAAGAAATCGTCCAAAGATGCAAAGAAAAGGAGTGGAGGAATTGAAAAAAGGGTTGCAGATAGCTGAAGGGGACTTGTTTATTTCAGAATGCGATGAGAGCCACGGTCGAATACCATGGGGTGGATGACGATCTGCCAGATATCAAGGTGTATGTCGTCAAAGGACAGGAGGATCTTTCCATCAAGGTAAGTATTCATGACGATTTTGGGTGCGCAGAACAGTCATGCATTTCCAGATTTGTGACCGTGGAGGCGGTGTTTCCCGTACTATCCTCGAACGTCTGTACAACTACATGTACTCTACGGCTCCTCCACCACCAAGAGATGGAACTCAAGCTCCACTGGTAAATTCTATATTAGACAAAATTTGATTAGGAAATTGACTTTAGGCCGGTTACGGTTATGGTCTCCCGTTATCCCGTCTCTATGCACGCTACTTCCTTGGAGATCTGTTCCTTGTCTCAATGGAGGGTCACGGAACCGATGCTTGCATCTACCTGAAGGTACGATATACTTCGCTTGCTATTGATAGTCTTCTTTTCCAGGCGGTACCAGTGGAAGCGAGCGAAGTGCTGCCCATCTACAGTACTTCTTCCCGTCGCAATCTGACTATGGGTCCACAAGTCGCTGACTGGTCCCATCACGTACCAGGACAAGGAAACCGACCAGCACAGCCCTAGATCCCTTTTGCGCCATCGTCTTCCCGTCACGTTCTTTGTATTTATTGCTCTTTTTGTAAACGTTGTGAATACTCATAGCCGTCTCTATTTGCCGCTCTTCTGCTTATTCTTTCCGGTGCCCCAAACCCGAACTTTTGTATATAAAACCTTCTAGCTGAATGATTCTTGACGAACAGAGCATTCGTTTCGACCTAACTAGACTCCTTTCTTCCGTTTTATAGCGTCCCAAACTCGCCTCCTTCTTCTTTTTCTCTATCTGCTTCATGTAAATATAAGTTTGTAGGTGCGATGAGCGATATCCGAACAAAATGTTGAAAAAGACAGGCCCAGGAGAGCGCGTGCTGCTCTCATTGTGCTTTGTGCTCTTTCCTCTTCCCCGTCCACGACTTTTCCTTCCCAAAAAGTCGTAGCCATTTGAATAATGTACGTCCGTGTCCGTCATCTTGACGTGGCACAGGCGACTCCTCAATTTACCCACATGGTAGGCACTCTCTCTCTCTCTCTCCTTCTCCCTGTCTCTTTTTCCCTTTTTCACGAGTTCTTCCTTCTCGATTAGTATCCATTCAAATATAGTGGGAGATCTATTTATGTATTTCCCATTTTCCCCCGTTTCAGAATAAATCATTTCGACAATTCGTGTGTATGTGTGTGTGGCCCGTTTCCGTTTCACTTACTTGTTTAGGATGTTTTAGTATCTTCCGCTCAATGCTGCTTCCTCGTCTTGTCTTTCTCTTTTTTCCATCATCACCACACAAAACAATTTAATTTTCGCGCGCGTATTTCGTTGGACCCCCGTCAACGACGGACGTGCCATGGAAATCTTGGTGTTTTCTCGCGCGCGCACACGCTTTTCTCACATCTGAATGCAGTCTCTGCGGAGTTTAATTGAGAAGGAAGAAGAAAAAAAAAGGAAAAAGAGGACGACGGCCCGACGGCTTGTTTTGAGACGGGCTGCCGTTTGCAAGAGAGATCCCTCAACTTTTCCGGATTTTGAACGCATCCAAAACTTCTATAATAACCAAGATAGAGTTCAGATGAAGTTCGGAAAATTGAAAAAAAAACAAATAATTTTGCAAGTTTTTCGAAGAGCTCTTAAGAGACGAGTTTTTTTTCAAAAAGTTATTGAAGAAACCGTAGTTTCCACAAAAATCTTTTATTTCGTTGCGAGACCTTTGAGACACTTTCCTGTATGCGTCTTCATCTTTCTTACTGTAAAACTCGTTTTTCACAGAATTTTCGAAAGCTTTCGAACATTTCCTTAAAAATAAAAAAAAATGATTGTTTCATGTTTTTGCCCTCAAAATTCAAAGAATCAAAAATTTGAGTCTCGTCATAAAATTAGGCTAATTTTCAATTGGAAACTGTTTGAATTTTGCAAAATCATTGTTCAAACATCGCAAATGTATGTATTGTGTTATTCAAACTTTGCATGTTCGTCCTTGACACAGCCTTTTTCTCTCCTTTAAAAGTATTTTGTAAGCATTTTCGCAAAGTCGCAGGCAGCAGAGGGAGTGTACATTTTTAAGTTTCTTGTCAAATTCTACAAAAAAAGAAGTGCGTTTTTGTAGTTCGCAAAACGCGGTGTCAATTTCCGTGTTCCTGAAAATAGATACCTCATTCATCTGCGTCTCCATGCGCTCTGTTGCATATCTTTTTCTATCCGTTTCCCTTCATTTTCGTACGTACTTTTTCACTATCAATTCTGAATTATTAAAATCGCATCACGAACCGCCCGTGTGACGTGTTTATGCCGGGGATCCCTCTGGTTCCCTCCAAGGAATACTTCTCGAATCTCTTTTTTTTTCCTGACTTGTCCTTTGGTTTTTAGGCGCCGCGCAAGGCCCCTTTCTTGCCTCCTGGCAGACGAAACGCTCGAATATCCGCGCATTTTCTTCGTCTTTCGTGAAGCTTTTTGGGCGGTGGTTTTGGGGAGGATGCGAAGATGCGCTGCACACTTTACCCTTTTCTCGGTTCTACATTTTCGAGAAAAATTTGGATTTCGTAACTTTCGGGTGAAAATTGAAATGAAATTTACTATACGTTCTTGCAATTTGTTAGGTTTTAAGATGTTTTTCAGGATGTCATTTTCCTGGAAAACATAGCATTTCAACAGTAATTTTTGGATTCAAAAGTGAAATTGACGCAATAAAAACAAGAGAACGAGAGAAGTAGCGAATGACGATCTGCTCGATTAGACATCGGTCATGGGGCAATCGGTAGGTCGTCGAAGATGATACACTGTCGACCGCCGGGTACACAGTTCATTCTCAACTGCTGCCTATCAGTGACAAAAACTGTAGGATTGCTCCTGTTTGTCCATCCAAACCTGCACTTTGTGCTCCACTTACTCTGGTCAACTTTTCCTCTTTTCCCCACATTCTGCGTCTCTTTGCCATCTGGAGCATAAGAAAGGCCTCTCCTTTCTGCTTCCTTGTCGTAAAAAAGACTTTCAAAAATCGTTTCCTCTGTAGCAATGGCACCTGTCGATCGGTCCCCCATATCATTCGCCGCCTACCCGTTTCTCTGCCACTCTCCGTCTTCTCTATTTGCACTTTCTCTTTTGCAACTCGAGTTGCTCAGTTATTTTTCTTGCTGACTTTTGTACCCCTGCGTTTTTCCTGTTGATTGTCGTTTGTTTTCAGCGAATGGAATGTCCGTTCGTTCGCTCATTTCGTCCTCTTACTCTCGATTAATCACTTCCCATTCGTCTCGTGGCAAGAGTTGATCTTCCATCTTGTCGTCCGTCTCGCGTTGTCTTGTCACACCAGACCTCCGGAGAACCTTATCAACTTTTTCCCTCCATTGTTCTTCTTCTTCCGGATTCCGCACGTGACCAGCCTGAAATAACGATGTGGGTGATAAGAAATAGTTGTAACTCCTTTTTCGTAACCCTTTTCCTTTCTCTTTCTAATTCTCAGACGTGCATACTTCTCCAGTTTCTTCACTCCACACGTCACTTATTCCCATGACTTCTGTCCTTGTGCTTTTCTTCAAAGCTGCTTGCCAAAACACAGTCTCTCAGCCATGGCATGTCGTCAATATTGACTCAAAGTGCTGGCCGACAGGATAGAAACCTTTTACTCACACTCACTTCACCCCGTAGCGCACAGTTTCTTCATTCCTCTTCGCGGGTCATTTCATAATAGTAACACTGATACGAGAAGATAGTGAGTGTTCTCCGTAGTCACTGATCACCAGCAGGCGGTTCCTTGTCATGTGAATCGAATCCAGGCATTCCCTGAAACATCATCTGCAGTTGGCTGCAAAGTCAACAAACATACAAAGTTTCATAGAACATTCTGGAGACTTCCCAGCCCGAGGCCTCCGATTGTGTTGCTGTCTCGAGACGGAAGTCACGCTTTCCCCGGTCAGTTGGCTCTTGTCATTCCAGCTGTTTTCCAGCTGATCCTTCGTCGTTCAGCTCTTGCTATTCCTATTCTTTTTCTCTCTTTCTCCCCACCCAAAGTATCAATTTACCCCCAGCCCCCTTCAAAACTGTCACTCTTCAACAAAAAAAAAACCACATCAGAACATAGCAAACTGAGGAATTCCTTCTTTCTCCCTCACCCACTGATACACTTTTTTTACACCGGTCCGGGCGACGAGACCACGTGGGGAAGTCTGTCGGTGACGATGGGTGACGAAGGAACCGGATATCTCTACTCGATTCGACGTAAAATCGCTCGATGAATGAAGGCATTAGGGGCATTTCGAAAGAGAAAGTTCTTCCATATCCAAAATTAGTGGGAGAAACAAAAAAAGAAGAGAGAAACAGAAAGAGTCGTCTCCCGCCACTGACGGACGGATGTCTCATAAATTATAACGAGTCTCCGGACGGCTCTGCTCCCCATCCCGCCCGTTGTCGACTTCTCTCGATTCTCTGTCTGCGTCTCTCCGTATTCTCCGATGTCTCGTTATCGCGATGATTGAGCAATGAAACAGTTGGAGAAGATCAAAAACAGTTTGTAAACAGTGTTTTCATCATTCATGAACTCATGTTAGGTTCCTGTAAACAATAAACAAGACATTTTTAATTCCCTCTCTTTCTCTACTTCTCTTCTACCGTATCCCTCTCTCTCTCTCCGTCGTTTTCACGTGTCCACCCGTTCCAAAAACACGTCACATTCCCATGATCATTTCATCAGTTTCAGAAATCAATCGAATGCGGTTATCTCGATGAGTCTCCTCTATTCCATATTCGCACCCATTATTTTTCTTGTCACATTCATTTATAATCATGTAAGTGTGTTTCACCAACTCCACCAATATCATAATTGCTTCCGTTCAGGTTTTCCTCATTCTATTTACTCTCTGCATAATTGGCGCCATCGCCTTTTTCGTCTCATACTACTTCTTCGGATATTCCACCAATCCATCTAACGCATCGAGTGCCGCGTCGTCCGTTCGCAACTCTCCAAACAGTAAGTTTTATCTGTCGCTTCAGAAGGTTCATATGGACCGCCCGTGTTGATTTTTTAGAAGAGCGCAACAAAAGAGTGCCGACTATTCTGGAGACGGACAATGAAGACGAAGAGAAGCCCGATGGAGCTGCTAAAACAGAAACTCCAACTCCGGTTGCAATGGAGCCGCCCACCTCATTGCCTTTGAATCTGCCAAATGCCAACGGAAACGGTATTTCTGGATCGAGGCGTATGCGGAAGAGAGATTGGGCCAAGAAGATCTATAAGAGTCTTGTGGTAGGCATTTTCTCCGTTTCACCAGGGATCTATTATTTTGTTTCCAGCAAGATTCTCCGGGACGCACTCCCAGTGATGATTCCACAGATGAAGAGACTAACGTGGTCATGGGAGGAACCACCGTGCCGCGTCGTCGCAGGCCTTCTGGGAGCGGACGTCGTCGCCATTCCACGGCCTTCCAGATGGCGAAGGATCTCATTCGTCGTGGAAGTCGAGTATACTTCCGTCAGAATCAGGAGAACAATCGAGACACCCGTGTCCGCCCTCCGCAAGAGTTCTTTGAGCCGACTGATCTGCCGGAGATTCCGCAGAATCTGCAGCCGGAGATATTCTACATTCTTCACAATTTAAAGATGCTCGAGTTGCCATCCGAATGGAAACTCGACCCTCGAGAAATCGAAGTGCGTTCTTTCCAAGCGGGTGAATACATTGTGAAGCCTGGCGAGTCCGACGATGCGATATATGTGGCAATCGACGGAGAATTGACTGTTCACATCCGGGTGGGTTATAAGTACAAGTGTCTTTCAATGAATTTCCAAGTGATTCCAGCACATGGAAGGAAAAGAGTATTTGGTGAAAAGGATACCGGCTGGTGGAAGTTTCTTCTCTCTCCTTTCGATGCTCGATATCCTGATGGACTTCCCGTCGATCTTCAGAACCGTTGCGTTGAAAGCTGCGGAGCCTTGTCGAGTTGCCAAGTGAGTCGAAGGAAACTATTCTGAAGACAAGAATATGTTTCAGATTCCCAATCACGTCGTTCCGTGAATCGTATCACAAAAATCCAGAAGCTTGGATTCGTCCCATTCAGATTGTGATCACTCGACTATTGCACGTGACACTGACAACTCTCCACCAGTATATGGGATTAAGCAGTGAACTGATGAGACGGGTAATTGGCAACAATGGATTTCATTAAAAAAAAAACACAAATTATTTCCAGAGAAGAGATGATGATCGAGTGCGGAATGGAAGCAGCACCTCAAAGTTGCAGCTTTCTCTGTCGATGAAGAAGAAGGAGAAGCCGTTTAATATCAACGACAGTAAGTTCTGTCCCTTTTTTGAGAGAATTCTCGGCTGATTCCTCTATTTCCAGGCGAAGACGATCAGCTGATAATGGCGAGGAAATGGATGGCCGAAGCATTTGGACTTGTCGCCGATGAATCGATTGCAGATCAGATTGGAAACAAAGTAAGAAGAAAAACATGAACAAATAAATTGAAAATAACTTGGTTTTTAGATTCACATCGAGAGCTACGATGCAGGCCATGTGATCATCGAACAAGGAGCCGAAGAGGAAGTTCTCATGATGGTGCTTCATGGAAATTTAATCCTAGCTCAGGTGAGTACCGTTTTTATCTCGCTACGATTGAAAAACAGAAAAACCGGTTCAGCACGGGTCAGAGTTTTTAGCGCAGTTTGATCGGATGGTGAGTTGAAATTGAATGCAATGAGTGAAATTAGTCACTTTTGTGTCATTTATTAACGTAACAGAGTTGAACAGAACTAATTTTTTCTTTGATGTTTAATTTGCAGCTGTTTTTCTTATAAATTTTTGTTTTAGGAATCGTTGTTTGATGAGGAAAGCAATGAAGAGGACGAGAGTGCCGTGATCCGAGTGACCGCCCGAGAACTGGTCGGAGGTCTTCAGATCCTCACTAACGAGCCATCTTTCTACACGATTCGTGCAGCGGTTCCGACGAAGGTGGCGATCATGAAGAAGAAAGATTTCTCAATGTAAGTTTTTACTGATACCAGCTCTCGGAACATTGCTATATTCCAGATTCCTCGAAGCTCATCCTGAAATCTATCTCCCCGTTGCCCATTCCGTTCTCCGCCGACTGTCTCCGTTCCTTCGTGGTGTGGACTTTGCCTTGGATTGGGTTCTTGTCGACTCGGGACATGCAGTCTATAGAGCGGGAGACACTGCCGATTCATTGTTTGTCGTGTTAAGCGGACGTCTCCGTTCCGTAGAGAAGAAGACAGTCGTGGAAGAATTTGGACGAGGGGATGTGCTCGGAATGATGGAAGTGCTCACGAAGAAGCCACGCTCGACGACAGTTCTTGCTGTTCGTTTCTCTCAGTTGGCCAGAGTGCCGGAAGGCTTGCTGAACTTTATTAAGATGCAGTATCCACAGGTATCTAGACAATTTTGCATCACGAACACGTTTCTTTTTGTTAGGTTGGGTTCCGTCTTGTTCAGCTGCTCGGACAGTACTACAGTCAAACAAATCGCCGTGCTGCATTTGCTGCTCCAACCGTCATCCGAACCAATGAACTGGGAGCTGCTGACCCGATGAGTCACATCAAGAATCTTCACACAATCGCCGTAGTTCCCGCTTCTCCGGATGTCCCGCTTGTCCCGTTCACCTGCGAACTCTACCATGCTCTATCGTCGAACCTCCGTGTTCTCCGTTTGAGCAGTCAGAAGGTGGCGTCTTGTTTGGATCCCAGTGTTCTCGAAAAGTAAGTCTGTTCTAGTCAGTTAGTTTCCTTTTCAACATTTTCATTTCAGACAAGCTGACTTCCGCCTGATGCACTGGCTGAACGTGCAGGAAGACACCTATCCTCTGGTCATTTACGAGTGCGACTTTACTCCGACAAACTGGACGAGACGCTGTTTGAGACAGGCTGATGCGATTCTTGTAGTCGCCATTGGAGGCAAAAAACCTGAGAAACAGACGCTGATGCGAGAGCTGATGAGCATGAACCAAGATGGAGTAAGAACAAACAAGGAACTGATCCTTCTGTGGCCAGAAAGTACCAAGACACCATCTGGAACTATCGACTGGCTCAAAAACAGCTACTTCTCTGGTCATCACCATGTCAAAGCTCCGAAGCGAATGTTGCAGTGGAACAGAAAAGGTCGCAGATCTAGCAGCAGAATCAATCTGATGTCCAACGTAGAGCAGGAAATCATTGATTTCTACGAAAAAAATGTGTTCTGGACAACTGATCGTCGTTCTGACTTCTCCAGACTCGCTAGAATTCTGACGGGGAATGCAATTGGATTGGTTCTGGGTGGAGGAGGAGCCAGAGGAGCGGCCCATGTTGGTGTGTTGAGAGCATTGCGAGAAGAGGGAATTCCTGTGGACATTGTCGGAGGAACATCGATCGGATCGTTGATTGGTGGCATCTATGCGGAGACTCCAGATGACACAATTGTCGAAGCGAGAGCAGCATCGTGGTTCACTGTAATGTCATCGCTGTGGAGAAAGATTCTTGATCTCACGTACGCGCACAGTGCAATGTTCACCGGAGCGCAGTTCAACCACTCTATCAAGGATCTGTTCGAGGACAGACTCATCGAAGATTGCTGGATATCGTACTTCTGCATCTCAACTGACATTACTACTTCGGAAATGCGCGTGCATCGTTCTGGACCTCTCTGGGCGTATTGTCGTGCATCAATGTCGCTTGCTGGATACCTTCCACCCCTCTGCGATCCGCAGGACGGTCACCTTCTTCTCGATGGAGGTTATGTGAACAATGTTCCGGCTGATGTCATGAGAAACCTGGGAGCTCGTTGTGTGATCGCCTGCGACGTTGGATCCATCGAAGAGACCAATCTCTACGATTACGGAGACTCGCTCAGTGGAATCTGGGTGCTCTTCAAGAAGCTCAACCCCTTTGGTGAACCTGTCCGAATTTTGAATATGGAAGAGATTCAGGTAAGAGCAGGCAGGGTCAGTCCTGACTCTAATCGATACTTTTCCAGAGCCGTCTCGCATATGTTTCTTGCGTGCGTCAATTGGAAGTCGTAAAGAAGGCGTCGTACTGCCGTTATTTGAGACCACCAATTGAGCCATTCAAAACTCTTGATTTTCCGAAATTCCAGGAGATTATGGTTGGTTTCTCGATTCCTTTAGCAACACCAATAGCTATAACCCTTCTATTCCAGGCACTAGGGTTACGGTATGGACGCGATGCAGTCCATGAGCTGATTACCAACGACCGAGCTGGAATCCTTGGCGACGAGAAGGAAGCGAAGAAGTTCAAGAGACAGCAGAGCAGAAGAGAGAAATCCGACGTGTCCCGAGCAGTTTCATTCACTGATTTGGCTGCTGCCATGTCGAAAATCCCAGTGGTACGACCAACTTTGCGGCATTCAATGAGCTTGAATCCGGCGGTGAACCAGGCAACCAGAAGAGCTGGAGACAATTTCCTGCTTGATGACGATTTATTTAACGGTAAGTGAAAGTTTGAAAGTAGGGAAAAGTGAACATTGCTCTTTACAGAAACTGATTATTATGAGGAGGAATCGTCGCAGTCCGAGCACGGAAACGAATCGTTCACCGAAGACGAAGACATCGTCATTGGTCCGCACAGTTCAACTCTCCACGGCAATGACTCTACACGTGGTCCATCGACACCGCGGCCCCCGTCTACTTAACTCCCTTTCCGTAATCTCTCTCCCCGAGAAAGATCTCCTTGCATTTCTAATCCCCTAGATTTCTATAAATTCTCTTTCCCGCATGTTTCCCTGTCAAATGGTTTCTCCCCGTGCCAGACACACTTGTTTTTTCTCATTCACCGCCTCGTTTTACGGGATTCCCCATCCACTGAATAGTTGATTGTGTGAGTTGTTGCGGATACAGTTCGTTGTACAAAAATAGATTTCCTAAGCAGGCCCCCCATTAGTATTGTCTTTTTACGGACAATAGTGAATAAATAATTTCAAATTGAGACCTCGAATCGAAGCGATAAAAATGTTTATGATGCAAACATAAATTTATAAAACGACAGACTCTACGGGGATGGTGAACACATCACAGGAAAGTGCACTTGACTAGGGTATTTGTAAGCAAAGTTCTGCTATGAGATTGGTGTGAACGCTGGGGAGAAGAGGCACGCGCGGCGCTGAATTACACGAATTGATAAATATAAAAAGTTACAATTTGAAAATAGATGCTGTAGAGGCACTGGTTTATGGTACATTCGGAGAGACGAAGGCGTTTTTAAATAAGCTGGGCTTCCTCTTCCTGAAATGAAACTTTTTGTTGAGAGCATTTGATTATCAAGGGGGAAATGTGCACATTGTGGGTAAATCGGATAATTTGTGCGCGGAAACAACAGAGGAGTGAAGTGGTATTTTAGTTTGGGTATGTACTGTATGCGGTGTTGCTTGCTGTCAAACCTTTTCAACTTTTTGTGTTCCTATCGCAGTAAATTCTCAGTTCTGTCAAGGTTTCCGTTTATGAAAATTGTCTATTTCTGTGAATACAAACCTTATTCGCGACAAGTTGAGCCATATGGTAATGTTGTTTGCGGAGAGCAGCCAATTTGGCTCTTTCCTTGTTCAGATCTTGCTCCAATTCGAGCATTTTCACTTGCGATTCCATCTCTTCCTTCTTGGCTTCGTGGAGAGTGAGATACGAGAAATCGAGTGAATCTTCGTCGTTCAATGTCGTCTGCGCACTCTTGACGGCAGCCACGACTTGAGCTGTGTTTTGGTTGACAGCCTTTGAAGCGATTGAGAGGGCATTCAATCTGAAAATGTTCAAATTGTAATTCTTTTAATGCGCAATTTCACATACTTTTGAGAATCCTTGTCAGCCTTCACTCTGCTGGAGACGAAGAGCTGCGCAGTGGAAGCAGCGATTTCCTGTGCGGCAACGATAAGATGCTCGAATTTGCCCTTTCCGGTGACGACTCCATCAGCCGATTCGACAAGAACTTTAGCAGCAACACCGACGGCTTTGGCAGCAGATAGAAGACCTTCTGTCCATTGATGGTTCCTTTTGTAAAACTCTGCTGGCGATCCTCCCGCTTTTCCAGCAGCGACGATTTCCACTTGAAGTTCGCGAGAGGCTGCGACCAATTGCATGATAACGGACATGAGAGCTTGGCAGTTTGCGAGAATCGACTCGTTGACTTCCAACCGGATACCATCGGAACTCTCACGAGCCTTCCTCTGAATCGCTTCGATCTCTTGAACAGCACGACGGATCGCTTCGCCCATTCGATGCATCTCCTGTTCGAGTTCATTTCCTACAACTTCCTTGACAATATCAGTTTGAAGCGGAAGGGAAACAATCAGCGAGTTGAGAGAAGCCACGTCTTGGCGGAGGATCTGCATCTTGCTATGTCGAGAATGAGAATTGTCGTCAGAGAACGCTGCCTTAGCCGCTGAGAGGACTTTTTTGCACTGGTCATTCACTCCTTCATAGCTCTCAATGCTGGCCGTATAAGCAGCAGATGCAGCTGCCAAAAGGGTATTCGAAAGGAGATGTCCTGCGAAGACGTTCTCTTTCGCAGCAAGTGGTTCGTTGAGTCGTTCATTGGCAATAACATTCACGAGATTACTCATGGCAGATTGAGCAAGATCTGAAAGTGAAGATGGTTAAAAAAAACAAAATTTCGCAAAATGAAACTAACGAGGTGGATAGGTGATAGACGTGGCATTCTGGAGTTCTTCTTCGCAGTGTTCGAACATCTGTCCGATTCCGTGTCCCGATTCCCCTACAACCGATTTTAATAGAAATAT
>LR563996.1:0-15809 GCA_900536345.3 Caenorhabditis sp. 39 LS-2015 | reverse complement strand
GGTGATAGACGTGGCATTCTGGAGTTCTTCTTCGCAGTGTTCGAACATCTGTCCGATTCCGTGTCCCGATTCCCCTACAACCGATTTTAATAGAAATATTAGCAGTCTCAGGCAAAAACGTTAAGTGGCCTAGAAATGGGGGCGTCAGATCCTAGGCCACGGCCCCGCCGGGTCTCGCCACGACGCAAGCGACGACGAGCTTTTCCTCGAGGATTTCGAAATAATTTTTGTTTTAAAACGAAAAAATCCTGATATTTATTGCGAAAATACGAAAATTATTTAGAAATCCTCGAGGAAAAGCTCGTCGTCGCTTGCGTCGTGGCGAGACCCGGCGGGGCCATGGCCTAGGATCCGACGCCCCCATTTCTAGGCCATTTAACGTTTTCGCCTGAGACTGCTAATATCCAAAGAACAGTAGACACTCACGGGCGACAAGCAACTCGGCACGACGGACCTCTTCCTGCTCCTTGGCTGACGACTGAACAAGCTGATTGGCGTGTGACTCACGGAGGTTATCGAGTGCCTAAAAGTGTGTTGATGGGATGGAACAGTACGAGTGAATCACGAGTGATATTTTCGCTCCAATAGTTTATCAATATTCGTCAGAAAAAACATACCCTCTTCAGCTCCTCCACTTCAATATCAGCTTTTGCCAGTTGCGTGCGCATCTCGTCGACCGCTCCAGCATCACCTTCTGCCTTTGACAGCGCCCTTCCCGCCTCTTTCTGTGCTTCTTCGACCTTTCGATGAAGAGAAGTGATCTCTTCGTCCTTGTCGAACTTTGACTTTTCACTCGCTTCCAGCTGTTTTTGCAAATCGCCAAGTTTCGTGAGAGCTGTGACATGCTCACTACGGAACTTCTCGTAAACTCCCTTCATCTTTCCAAATCTCTCCTCTGAAGCAGCTGCTTTTGCTTCTGCTTCTTTCACACGCGCGTCGTCACTTTGAATGCGAGAAGCGTCACGTAGTGTAAGTTCATCTGAGAATGTATTATACCCAAATCCAAATCTGTTTTGTCTTACTCTTGAGTCTCTGTGCCTCATCTCTATTCTCATCCGCTTCTCTCTTCGCGTGATCAAATTCTCCCTGCATTTGCAGCAATCGATTCTCGTATTGTTCGATACGGCTGCGAGCCTCCTGAATAAGTCTCTCCTTCGCAAACTTCTCATCTTCCACCGCACGAGTCAGCAACACCAACTGTTCATCGCGTGGATCTGGCTGGCTGGATGGACTCGCTTGCTGCGGTTCATCTTCAGCCAGATTCAGAAGTTCTCCCTCATGCCCATTCAACGATTGTCCGTCTTCTGAGCCCTCGGAGTGAAGATAAGCATGTGGAGTACGATATGACTCGAGATCTGATTGTTGCAGGAAGTTTGGTGCATTCTGCAAAAAGAATCTTAGTTTTCAGAGTTCCTCCACTCTTACCGCTGGAAGTGTCGGGATGGAAACGAGGTACTTGAAATACTGAAGACCCGCTGATTCGACATAAAACTTTTTTGTTCGCTCAAATATAACACGGAAACGCGATCGATGTCCCTCGAGAGCATCTGGAGGCACTTGACTGTGAAGCTTGAAGATCATTTTCACCAGGTAGTCGTAGAATTTGCTTGTGTCTAAAATAGCAATGATCAAGGGGGAAAGCATGCATTGCCCTTGTGGGATCAGAGAAGACCATCGGAGCGAATTGAGCATCTCGTAAACTGAAATTTAGACGATTATTGCCAGACATACAAACTATTAAAAGTCAAACCTTTATCTTGCAGCGACAAAAGATGTTCCATCTGATCGAGCATATCTATGGTCATCTCGAACATGTTATCAAGATCTCCTTCGAGTGTCTTCAACTGCGAATCGGTCAGATCCAACTTTCCAGGAACCACCGGGTACTTGTTGTGGAATGAGACTCTGTCATGGAGAAGCTTGCAATAGGTCTCAATGCATGGCCCGTATCCGCTCGTGTTTAGATGTTTCCAGAACTGAGCAAGTTGGGTGAACCGACCGACATATCTGAAGAGTCATGGATGCTCACCAAAATAATAATATGACACACCTATACGTCTCCTCAGGAACTTTTCGATATCCGTCTCTTAGCATTTTGTGGACTAAATGGCAAAACTTCCAAGTGAGAACCGGATGTTTCTCCAGCTGAATTCTTCCGACTGTGTGCCAGAAAATTCCCGAAGACTTCTCCTTGTGGGTTCCGACAATGATAGTTCGGGAGTGCTTCGGTTTCAATGGCACTTCATTCTTCGTGATCGCCTTTTGCACAGCTTCCAGTTGGCTCCGCACGAACGCCTCGCGCATTTGAGCACGGTGGTCCATGACGACCGTCTGCAAATTGGAAGAGGACATTGTATTGACTGACTCATCGATCCGATTTGGAAAAGCGAAAAAGGTGAGAAAGAAGAGACGAAGGCGGCTAAAGAGAGGGAAGTAAGTCAACTATTAGACGGCTTTCTCCCGCATTTCATCACACTGGCAAGCCGGTTCTGCGCGTCGTGTGGACAAAGTGAGTCACAAATAAAAACAGAGGCGCTGTTCAGAGGACGATCGGGTGGGTATCGCGTGCCTACTCGAGATTTTCTAGGAAAGAACTGTTAAAATGTTACGAAACAAGGAGAATATATGAAAACTTTGTGTTCGAATCGATAGAATTTGCGGCCATCTGCACAAAAGTGTCAGATGTTCCTGGGAGCGAAGCAGCTGTCGTTCGCTGGGAAACGTGTCTAGTGGTGTTTCCTTAGTCATTTCGACAAATGTGTCCTGTGCGCGGCTGCGAAATGAATGACGTGGCAACAGCAACGATTTCAGAAGAAACTTGTGTAAACTTTGAGGATCAGCTGAATAGCAAACGAGAGCAAATACTACAAACTATGTGGCAGTTTTTTGTATTCTACACACATTTTCTTCTCGAAGAGTTGTTCAGTTGTTCAACTCAATATGGACATGAAAAGAGAAGAGAAAGAAGAGAGAAAAGGGATGCGAAGAAGAGGTTTCGAATTTCGGGGCGACGGCGGAAATTTCCTCTTCGGAAGTCGATTTGCATAGTGGAACGGGACGGCGAAAGGTATTGTAATAAGCGTATAGACACACTTGTGTTTCGGAAAACAAACAAATGCGTAAGGCAAGGAGAAAAAGAAGAAAAGAGAGAAACAATTCGATTATTCCGTTTTTTTTAGTTCATGCAGAGTTTAACGAGCCGAAATGACATCAACAGGCAGTGGTGATAAGCGGGAAGCAGCGGCAGAATGTGCCCTTGTGGAGGTAGTTTCACTGCGGGAAGCGAAGCACTCTCGGTCGGAAGATGCATATAACCCGAGAGTAAACAGAGAATTGAGTCGGGCGGAGCAAAGCAACCTTGGCAAACCGAAATAACAATAAATATTGCTTGATTTATTTCGATTTCACAAAGTTCAGTTTTAGAGAAGGCTCTCTGCAAATCTTTGACCTAACGCACGTATTGAAACAACAAAAAATGGATAAAGTAATGAGAAATTATGAAAATCTGTAAAGAAAAAGGGTGAATAACTCTTTAAGTATCGAACCGTTGAAAACGGAAACGAAACGGAAAGAAACAACCCAATGGAATATCAAGAACAATAGTGTTATTCGATAAAATAACGAAAACCGTTTATCTTCAACAATAAAAGCAAAAAAAAAAACAGAAAATGATACTATAGCTCTACCTACAATCGAAACATTATAATTATGTTGTTCGGAGCATCTTCGCGGCCTTCTTGTCTGCCAACTCCTTCAATTGCGCTTCCACTTTGTCCTTCCTCGCTGCCAGGAACTCCTTCAGTTCTGCTGGATTTAAATCGTGATACTGCACTTCGATTCCGATTGTTCGACATGTCTTGACAAGATTCCGGCAGATATCTTCCAGCGGGACGTGTTGTAGTGCCTTGTCTCGGGATTTCACTTTTGCAATTTCATACAAGTGCTTCACTGTCAACTTTCCAACAATTTCATCTGTAAACTTCACTTTTTCAATTTGAAAAGTGTTTTAAATAACTCACCTTTACTTGCCTTTCCTCTTCCAATTCCTGCGGCTTGCTTCAGAAGCCACGTTGTTGTAGGAGTACAAATTTCCAAATCGTATGTTCTGTCCGGTTTCACAGTGATTCGAGTGGGAAGTGGAACACCTTGTTTGAAGTGACCCGTTTCCTTGTTGAACTGCTTGCAAAAATTGGCAACGTTTAATCCTCGTTGTCCGAGTTGCGGTCCGAGTGGAGGTGCAGCAGTCGCCATTTGTGCTCTGCAAGAGACATTTTGAATAAATGACAAAAAGGTAAGAAAAAACTCACTTGATGTTCGTCTTCAACAGAGCTCCATGAATAACTTTGACGATTTCCTTCTTTCTGACACGGGCAGCTCCTTTACTCGCCATCTACAACGCGTCGAGTGGTTATTTATCAAGGCAGTCGGGGAAAATTCAACGACGGAGACGTTTAAGAAAACGCGGAATGGTGAAAACAACTCATGTAAACGTTATTTATACGGAACGGATGCGACTAGGCGAGGAAGGTGCTCAAAACAGAAATAATCAAGGATTCGAGGGGTGGAAAACAAAAATATAGCAGCCGCGGCGAGACGGAGTGTCGTTGCGCGCTCAGTTTAATAGTTTTTAACGATCTTGTGATATTTTAAGATTCGAGCTGTCTTAACATTTTCATTGGCTGAAATTTGAGAAATAACTGTTTCTGACAGAAATCTTAACATTACTTCGTAAAGAAACTGAAATTTCCCCTCAAACCGCGATTAATTTAAATAACAATGAAACCATGCAACATTTTCTTCTATTTTTGCGCAAGAAAATCCTTGAATTGATACCAAAACTAGATAAAACTTGAGAGAAAAGAACTTTTCGCAAGAAAACAATTTGGTCCACGAGGACTACACAGCCATATTTTTTTTTGCTTTCTCAGCCACGGCCATGCAAAAGTAGCGGTAATTTGAAAGTTTGGTTCATTTTTTTTTTCAATTTTCAGAATGTTTAGGGAATAATTATTTCTCAAGTTCAATTTTTTTAAGAGGGCGCCCACCCATCATTGCATTGTCTCTGCCCTCTTCCTAGCACGCCGAACACGTGTGGTCGCGACCATGGTCCTCTCGGGGGAGTGCACCACCTCACTCTTGTCTCTCTTCCATAAATCAGTCATTTGGTTTTGTTCTATCGATCTCACTATAGTGCACTCGTCTGCTATAATATATTCCCTTTTCCGTTTCTTCCTGATTTTTTTTCGTAAGCCTTCTTTATATTGTCCTACGTTTCCTTCAAAATCCAGCTCATTTTCAGCCCAAACCATGTCCCGACTGAGCGGTCGTGTTGTTTTCCCTGGCGCCGCCGAAAATGATCAACCCGCCAGCAGCGATGCTCGTCGGGAAATCTCTCCGGGAGCTCAAGAGAACTTCAGACCAATTGGAGGAGATCAACCGCGAAGGAGAGGACGTGGATTCAATCAGACAAATAATCAAGGACCGCAGAAGTTCGAAAGACAAGAAAGACAGCAACCGGCTCAGCAGCAGAAAAACGAAAGAGCGCAACGGAACGAGAGGAACGAGCGGTATGAACGATTTGATCGAAAGGATCGATTCGAGAAGAACCAAAGACACGAGAGACCGCAGCAGAGCGAGCAGTACAGAACTGAGAGGTCGGAGAGGTTCGATCGGGAAGATCCTGCTGAGAAGACAGTGCAGAAGCCGAGAAAGCCAACGGAAAAGATCGAGAATGTGGTGGCAAGTGAGGAACTGCTGGAAGTCGAGGATATCATCGCTCAGATTAGCGATCTGACAGTGAGAAGTGACCGATCTGCGGTGCAAATAAGTGAGTGTCTCCGTTCATTTTTCAATAATATCTTCAATTTCTTCAGAGCGCAACATTCTCGGAAGCAGTGATCTGCTGGACACGATGTCTGAGGACGACTGGCAAACTGTGTGCGAGTCGATGATCGGAACTGCTATCGAACAGGGAGAACCCGAGTTCATAGCTGATATAATTGTTGCCCTTATCAGTGAGTTATCAGACTTTTATCACTTGTTTTCTAAGATAAACTGCTTCAGATAACGGTACGTTCCCATATTCCATGTCCGACGAACTGATGGTCGTCTCCTCAAAGTTCATAATGAAACAGGAAGACACCCCAATTCCCGCCTTCCTCGCCGCCATTCTCTGTGCCCACTGGCCACGTCATCTCGCCAAAGCGTTCGACAACGTGAATCCAGTGTTGTTCACTGTTGTTAGTATCATCAAGGGCTGGATTCTCGTGGTAACAGAGGATACGGAAAGGTATCATAAGGAGGAGAAGAAGCCAAAGTATCCAGTTCGAGTGGAGGAGGAAGAAGACGAGAAGAAGGAGGAGGAAGTGGCGGAGGAAGAAGAGAAGATCATCGAAGACCCGGCAGTTGTGAATCAGTGCGCTCTAGCTCTTTCCGACCTTTGCGACACTGCTCAGCGTCAACTTTGGGTCAGTTGGATGGGCGTTACCGACGAGATCTACCAATGCGTCAAACCCGCAATCACCCACAACCCTAACATCCGAGGAGACATCAAGGAGCGTCTTCTTAACACTTTTGTGCAGATGAACCAGTGGACAAAGTCCCGATCGGCTCCAGTGAAGCACGCTCAGGTGCAAACAGTCTCGACGTCATCGGAGTAACGGCCAATATATAACAAATACTAATCGCCTATTTGTAAAAATGATGTCATTTTTGTATTTTTTGTATGTCCATTTTCATGTCGCCATATCCATTTTGCTGTACCATTCCCGTCGTGATCTGTTCTCATCGTAAACCCACGCGACTAGATAAATCGACTTCTGAACTTTAACTTTTTATTCCGATGCAATGCGACCTCTTCCGCTTCGGCCGAAAACAACACTGGAACATTGCGTGCGCAAAGGATTCAATCGTCGCCTCGCCAAATCGTCTTAATTCCTCCCTTCTTTTCACACTTTTCTCGTTTTTTTTTTTGAAAAAAAGAAGTAGTAGTGACACCTATTCAGCGACGTCGTCATCTTTTCCATCTACTCTGTTTCTGATGTTTCCTCTTGGTGTTATAGAGATCTACAGTGGTTTTCAATGATGCAATCGCACCCTAATGATGATTTCAACCATTTCATTAGGGCGCAGTTGGCTGTTCATGCGACCCGCTGGGTGTTAAATGAAAACCGTATCAACTTTGATTTCCCGAACTTTGGACCCATTTGACCGACCGCCGCGTGCCGTGTCTCTCCTCGAATCTTGATCTCATGTGTCCATTTTACAGCGCTTTCCGAAATTTTTGAAATTTATAACCCTGACTTCTGTCGACTGTGTCTCTTCAAATCCTCCGCTCTCTCATCCGCTATTTGTCCCATTATCAGAGAGCAGTGATAAGCGAGGAGACGCAGACGATGAGATGTTGAAAATACGGTAAAGAAGGTGTGACGATGAAGGGAAAGAGACAGTGGCATACAATATCATAAACTTCTCGCTCCCTCTCTTGTCGTGGTCAGGTCTCTCTTCTCCTGTTTCTTCTCTTTTTTCTTTGTTATCATTACCCAATTCTGTCCCGCTTTGGCTTTCTTTCACAAGTCTCTTTCTCTCCAAATTCTCACGTCTTTTCGAGTTATTCTGAAGCTGTCTGATATAGAAATTGGAAGAAGAGGGAGGGAGAGAAAGAGAAGAGGAAGAGACGAAATGCGCTCAAAAACTCTCATCCGTCATTTTCTCATCAAACTCAAAAGGCCTTCCGTTTATTGGTTTGTGGTCGACATCGCCAGAATACGGCTCTTTCTCTCTCTCATCCTCTCATTCATCCAAATGGGTTCTTCTACCCGTTTCAGGCCAAGAGTACTCTTCTTAACGAGATGTGTGACTCTTGGCGAGTGACTGTCTTTGAGATGAAACTGTAGAGCTTTTATTTAGAAATTAAAAATTTTGAAAATAAACCACTTTTTTAAAGAGAAAACTTGGCTACCTGATTGTGAGGCCCTACCAAGACACTGAGTTTTTTTTTTGGCAAAGGTAGGGCACGATATGCCTTCAGTCAATACTCTCGAGCATCTCTAAATGGTACCTACCGTACCCCGACATTCATTCGCAATCGAAACTTGTCCTTTTCCCAATTCAAAAACTCGTAATGTGATTGTTTTCGGTTGTCCATCCGTTTTTCATTTCTCTATTTGTTTACACAACTCTTTTTGCACTGTTCCCATTCTCTATTATGATCTGATTTGAATCGAACTGACACTGAAGTTATTTTTTCTACTTGCACTCGGCTAGAATACGTGTGTCCGAAAAACACAGATCCATTTCACAATTCGTCCTTCTCAGTCTTCGGGAGAAGATCATTTCGTCTCTCAGTGTCTTCTCCTTCGTTTATCACCACGTTTACAGTTACTTCACTCAACTTTTATGTCACACAATGTGTGTTTTCCTCCTTCCTTGTCTCATCCTCCCACGTCGTCTTTCGAATTCCGATGGCGTTTTCGTTTCCGGTATCCGGTTTTACTGTTTCAATTTGATTGAATCACGAGAGCTCCTCCTCAATTATATTAATAGAAGCCACCGAATAAACGAATCTTCCCGTCATTCTTTCTCTTTCTTTCCCCCATCATCATTAGTCATTCTTATCATTCTTGAAACTATTCCCTTTCTGATTCTGTGACGTTTCTAGGCTGAAGACTCTTGACAACTGACTGATTCTATCTTTGGTTTCCCGCTCCCGGACGTTGGCTTAACAAATGCCAGTAAGTTGGAAAGTTTTTGGGGACATTCTGATTGAGAAAATAGTGAGAACCGTTGTACCGGGTACGTGATGAAAGATAAGGCGATGCAGAGATCAACGATGATAAGAGATAGCAGACAAAGCAACGACATCATTTCAAAGACTTTCTACTTTTCGCTTCAGAGTTCAACGACGTCTTCCGATGCTCCGGTGGCCACGTCATCTGCATGGATGACGTGGAAGGATGTGTTCTTGCAATGCGTGCAGCCAATGCTCGCAGTCGTGTTGCTTCTTCGATTCTCCAGTATTGTAGACGAAGCGGGATTTGGTAAAGAGACAATAAGGGGGAATATTCAGAATCATTCAACACTTACAGTAACCACAATTCTCCTGGTTTTTGCCACGTTCCTTATCAGTTTGGTTACCGGATGGTCCGCGTGCACAGTGGTTTCACGGAAGAGTTCGGAAGATGGATTCTTCAAAACAGTAGGTCACTTTCATAAGATTCACTTACCAAACCCTGTTCCAGATGCTCGCCTACTCGAACCCCGAGTTCGCCGTCTCTTTCTCTGTAATCTACCTCATCTGTCTCCTTGTTGCCACCAGTGTCTTTGTCACCGCTGCAGCAGAAGCAGTCCTCCACGTCTTCTCAACGTTCTCCTTGGAACTACTTGATGGTGCCACTCATGATCTCCGTTTGGTTGCTTCCGTTCTCTCGCTCATCACCCTCGGTCTCTGCCTTGTTCGATCCCGAAACTCTCGCTACGCCCGTTACTTCATCTTCACTCTCACCTGCATTGCCATCGCTCTCCATCTCTCTTCGGTCATGTTCCGATATGGAGAGTATCAACTGAGAAGAGTCTCCGAGAGGAATGCAATGATTCCATCGCCGCCAACTGAGGAGATCTCGACAATTTTCGCTCAGCTCTTTCCAGCAGCGATGTGTGGATTGACAATTTTGAATATCGGTTCGAAACTTCAGAATACTGCACCACGAGGTGCCCTGATTGCGATTGCTGTCAGTGCTGCGTTTTATGGAGGAGCGGCGATGCTGGATTATGTCGAGTTCTTTGCGAGAACTGCTAATGAGACTGGAACTCATGACCATAATGCTGTGAGTTCCTTCAAGTGTTTCATTCATCTCAACTATGCATACCCTTCCAGTACCTCTCCTACATCTACACGACCGTTCCGATGGCTGTCGTTGTCACCGTCGCCTGCATTCTCTCGGCCGTGACAACTCTCAAGTACACCTCAGTCATTCTTCAATCCCTCGGTCGCTCGAACCAGTGCAGTTGCTTTCTCTGGCTATCGAAGGGTTTCAGTAAGAGAGATATTCCAATTCGATGTCTTCTCTTGCTCTCAACCCTCCAAATCATAATTTCTGCGATTGGTAGGTTAACTGTAGAATTCTACCATTCATGCAACCATTCCAGGCTCGTATGATCTTCTCTGCATCCCCATCACAGTATTCTACCTTTTCTCATATGCCGTCTTCAACTTCTACGTCTTCCTCGTCACGCTGGCCGATCCCGAGATTCCCTCTCCTCCAAGTCTTCTCTCCCTTACCATCTCCGCAATCTGCTTCCTTGCTTCCATTTACACAAATCGTCATCTTGCTCTTCTGATTGCTGCAATCTTCACAATTACTTACTGTGCTCTACTCTACATTAATAGAAGTGAGCAGTAATTTATCATGTTTCCAATACTGCAAAGTTCTATTACAGATGACAACAACGGCGACGGAGAAGACAATCCAAAGTCCATCTACTCGTCGGTGCTCGAACAGATGCATGAGCTGCAACAAGAACCTGAATCCCATCGTCACTACCACCCGCAGATCCTTCTTCTCTCCGGAAGTCCGACAGTCCGTCCGGGTCTTGTAGACTTTGCACATTCGATTACTCGCGGAAAGTCTCTTCTCATCTGCGGATACATTCTTCCGGTATCCCCCACAGTTTCCGTTCTCCCCCAAAACTCTTCTTTTCCAGCAGAAACCCTGTTCCCGAAGCTATTTGCTCCAGTTGAAAGTCGACAAGCAGATAAACGATTGGCTCCGTGTACGAGAAGTCAACGCCTTCGGAACGGCAATCTGCTGCACCAAACAGACCGACGGAGCCAACACACTGCTCCAGACAGCCGGTCTCGGACGTCTTCGCCCGAATATTTTGATGCTTGGCTTCAAGACGGGATGGGAGAAGAGCAGTAAGGATGTGATATCAGAATACTTCGGAATGCTCACGAACGCGTTCGATAAGCAAGTTGGACTGATTGTGTTCCGAAACGAAATCACCGGATTCGATGTGACGTCTTCTATTCGAAAAAATGGAGCGCCGATTAATGACGATGAAGACTTGGCAGAATACGTGGATAGGTGAGCGTTTATTTAATTTTACAAAGGAATTGTTAGACATCCAGTTGGGACAAATGAATCAGAAGTGAGATAAGAGGATTTGTTGGTGGCGGAGAGTGTTGAATATAAAACCAAGAAGCGGTTGTTTTCCATCCGGTTCTGACTCAATTTGATGGATATTCTGGCATGACCACGGCTTCTTATGTAGCTAATTTTGTGATCCGAATGGTTCTCCAACGTATCATTTTCATTTGACAGAATAACCTGACATGAAAGCATTATGAGCTGAAAGACATCAGAAACTCACCACGAAAACCAATTTCTCTGTTGTCAAGTTCCTGAAAAAGTGGGTCACCGTTCCTTCCGAATCCGTGAATTTTCGATGTTCTTCGTGCTTTATCGTATTCTTTCGCTTCAAAAATCCCATTTTTTCCGCAATTTCGCTGTCGAGAAATCCACGAGAAACCGGTAAACGGTCATAGAGAAACAGGGCGATGCTGAGAAATAGAAAACCAAATGCCGCGATGCAACTTGCCAAGTTCTGAAAATCAGAAGGCAATGCGAACTTTTGGAAAGAGGGAAACCTTCAAGAAATCGAAGAATCCTGCAATTTTGAGACCAAAAAGGGTTAGAGATGCGATCCAACTGATACAGGAAGCAGTGCCATTCGGAGTGTAATAACGATTGAGGGCAGTGACGTAGACGATAGATGCAGTTCTTGTGATACAGAAGGAGATGAAGAACAGGAGAATGGACACTTTGGGAAGGGTTTTCAGAATCTGAATAACAATTGAGATATTGCCGGTCTCTGGTGTTTCCTCACCCAGTTCTTGCTCTCTTTCGACTCTTGTTTCTCTGCGAACATGACTGCTGCAAGAGCTGCAGAACAGACACTCATCCCGAATAGACCACTAACCAGCAGAGTCTTTGGCTCTATTCTCAAGTTTCTGAAGCGATTCTCAGATGAGAAAAACACGATGAGTGCTCCGAGGAATGCAATGTAGATGTAGAGATTCAGAGATAACTGAAAGGTCCATACGAATGCGAGGAAGTAAGTGTAGAAGGCACCGAGACCAGTGAGTTGGTAACATGTGAATACGGATTCGACTAGAGCAGTCATCTGGAGGAAAAGGGGGAGAGAATGAATGAAATGAGAAGTATCTGGAGGGACGACGGGGCTTTGGCAGAAAATTGGAGAGACTTGAATTGTATCTGTGCAGTCCGAATCGCGTCTTTCTGACCGCGTTAGCCCTCATCGTAAACTACATTTTCAGCGCGACTCCGAAGCTTTCCGATCAGGGAAATCAGAAGAAAGAAACGGTGCCACGTGGAAAACTTCTGAATACTTTCCGGAAAATGTCGATGGCTGCGAACAAGGATTTGGAAGCAGGTGGACGACGAATCAGTGAGAGCAATCGGTTCCAGGTGGCTGATAAGCACAGCATCTCGGAGCCGGATCAGAAGATCATCATGGCACAGATGTTCCGATTCAGAAAGCATATTCCGAATGGCAGAATTGGTGAGTGAAGTGTTTTCGTGAAGATTAAGAAGGAAATATGAGATGCAGATGTGTATTGGCTGCGTGAGGCTGGAGGTCTTACGATGCTCGTTCCGTATCTTCTGACTCATGCTGGAAGTTTCTTGGAAGGATCACATATAAGAGTATTCACGAAGACTGATGGAAAGGACAATCGGAAGGTTTTTGAGCACTTTAAAGTGGCAAAAAAGCAGTCGATAACCTCCCAAGTTCAGATAAACGAAGAGCAAAAGAGCATGGCTTCGATTCTCCGCAAGTTCCACATCGACTCTTCCGATCTGCACATCCTTCCGGAATTCGCAAAGCCTCCATCGAAGAGCACGTGAGTTTTTGAAACAGCTTTCGCTGATAAGGGATCTGATTCAGATACGACGAGTTCCGCGAGAAGATCGAACCATTCCGGGCAGATCCGACCAAACCGGAGAAGGTCGCAGGCACATTCGACAATGTATTCATATTTCGAATAGGGGTTTCAATAGTTTCGAATTTCAGGACCAACTGTTCAATCTTCGCGAGAAGACGAGGAGCTTCCTCCGTGCGTCCGAGCTGATCCGAGAGCGCAGTTCCGATGTCGACCTTATCATCTGGTGACTTTGTCCGTAGTCCTTATCACTCATCTTTCGGTTTCAGCACCCTTCCATCGGCCCGAACCGAGATCCCCGCTCCGATTTACCTCGGATGGATAGATTGCTTGTCTCGACAAAGGCCGCCAATGTGTCTCGTCCGCGGCAACCAGGTGTCGATGAGTGCAATGAATCTGAAATTCCCGTGAAAAGTTCTAGGCGTAATCACCTAAGTTTACGGGCACTTTTAACTGATTACTAATATCAGAGACGATGACGATGTAAATAAATAAATGATACATTTTTAACAGATTGACTTTGGGTTCTCTAAATATTACAACGTATTTTCAGATGGAATCAAAAATGAAGTTTGATATATAAGACAGCTAGATATGTGAAATATTTACAAGTTAAATGTTGGTGATGTTGTCGAGCAGCTTATCTCCGGTGATCAGAGCACTTGTGGTAATTAGAGCAACGTCGGGAAGGTTCTCGCGGATCACTGCCACTTCCGATCGAGTCAGTCCTCCGATGACGAACACACAAGTTCCTCGTCCGTCTTTGTCGGCAATCGGATCTGATTCTTCTCCTCCCAACATCGTCCTCTGCCATCCGGCCCATTTGACACGATCTCCTTCCTCCAAAATTTTACTCAGAAGTGGCGCGAATCCACTGTAGGCGTAGGAGATGTCGTCAAGCTTCGCTTCGTTCACCGACTCTGGCAGCATATCATACGTCTTCTTCATCTGCGTGAACATCATCGGCACGTATTCGCAAGCCATCTTGCCGCCACCTCCTTTTTCTCGAATCAGGCCCATCTTCTGCATCTTCAACACCTTGTTCAGCGCTGAAGATCCATAGCTCTGATTGACGATTCGCCGGTAGTGTTGCAGAACGGATGGCTTCAAGCCACCACAAGTAAGCGAGTGAACGGAGATAAGTCGAAGAACTCCGTGGAGAGGCGCCGCGTCAATGATCTGATCTTCAATGAAAGGAATCGGCTTATCATGCTCCACATCGAGCAAATCTGAATCAAGATCACTATAAAATAAGTCTTCATAATGATTTCTGACCTTTCTCCACTTTGACCGAGTCGGAAAGCTTGCAGTACAAATGAGAGCGTACCATTTCAGCTAACCTCATGTGCACACCGATCATCTTCTTTCTGTTGATAATTTTCGGCATCTTCTTGACCAGAACGGAGTATTCAGCCACTGACATGTTTTCTCGATCAAACTGTTCATCTTCTCTCAACTCGGCAAGTATCTTCGAAGCTTCTATGCTGAATGCGTTAATATGCGAGTGCTTGAGACGGTGATAAACCTGGAATCCGACATTTTTGCAGCTCCAATCTTCTTTTGTCAAAAACCAACCTCGTCAATGAGATAAATCTCTTTTTCTTTGAACGGATCTCCATCATTCGATTCGGCAAATTCCGCTTCCGGAACCTTCACCGAGTTGACCATTCCCACGCCATACATCTCATCGAGAAGTCCGAAGAAAGTAAGTTGCGACAACATCGGAGTGAGAGGATCGAGCCAGCGATCAATCAAAACAATCCGGTTGATCTTCAGAAGCCCTTCAATCGGACCGGCGTTTTTGAAAAGATTGTCTGTCTCGGCAGTGTTCCTCACTTTCTGCATCATCCGCGCCACATCAGCAGCCCATTTTCCTTTCGAAAACACTGACATTGGTCTTTGATGAGGTGAAGAAGCAGGCCCTCGAGACATATCGACCAGCTGGTTCAGTGCCACAGCACATTTGTGTAGATGCGTCCAGTCGCCGTTAATTAATAATCTGAACAAAAATTGTTATTTACGGGAAAATCATTTTCTTCAAACCTGGATGCAATCTGCGGATTGGACAGCGACAAGCATTCTCCGTCTCGCGGCAACCAGCACAACGGGATCTCTCTCACTGATTCCAATCGTTCCCAATACTGTAAACTATGCTTAGAAGGCGTAAAATGTTATAAAATATACCTTTCCTTCCGATCGAAGTTTCAGACTTTCGCGAACTACATACCAGGCTTCCGGAATGAAAAACACTTGGTAGAGCGCTTTCTTAAATAGTTGTTTTTTTTTTAATTTTAACTTTCAATTAAAAAAAAACATACGGGGTCATTCTTCACGGTGTCGATATAATCACAAAGAAGATCCAAAGAGACCATGGTCGGCGCCAGAAAGAAGACGATCTGCTGGGTGGCGGCGACTTTTTTCGCTTCGATCGTGTGGTTCGCGACTACCCCGTGAGCAGCAAGGACTGATGCACCGGCAAACTGAAGAAAACGAGCGAATTAAAACATAATTTTGAAAAGGAAAACTGACCAAGTTTACTCTGTGCATGACGGTTCTGTCGCGATCCCAAACGATCGTTTTGTTACCTTCCAGAGAGTCGAGCACGGCGAAAAGAAGATTGCGGTTGTAGTCATTCGCACTTTTGATCTCATTCTGAAAAATAAGAGAAATGTTTCAAAATTCTTTAACACAATCAAGAAACGTACAGTTCCCTCCCAATTGAGAATGGCGACGGCGTCATCGCGGTCGTCGAGCGCTGCCATGTGAAAATGAGATAATTGAGGAGGAAGGTGCGAGAGTTTGAAAATTGATCGACAACGGAAATTCTGCAACACTTTTACGTTTACGG
>LR563995.1:5278-16996 GCA_900536345.3 Caenorhabditis sp. 39 LS-2015 | reverse complement strand
AAGTTCTAATTCCAAGTCATTTCCAGCTTGCTAACCGACCAGAACTACGTCCGCGAGCCGTACGACTACCACAAGGCGAATGCCGAGTACGTGTTCCTCTTCTCGATGGGCTACTTCATCTACGACCTGCTGGACATGTACATCCACAAGGAACTGGCGAGCTCCAAGGAATACCTCGTCCACCACTCGCTCGTCATCACCGCCTTCTCCATCATTCTCGTCTCGGGCCGCCTGTTCGGTCTGGCTATGATCGCGCTGCTCGTCGAGGTTCAGACGGTGTTCCTGCACTTGCGCACCATGGTTCGGCTGGCGTATGGACATCGAAAACAGTCGGATATCATGGACGGATTGATCAATGCCAATATGATCTGCCTGTTCTTGTTCAGACACATGCCAGTTTGCTATTTGCTCTTCTACCTTCTCGTTCAGGACGAGAAGGTCCCGATTGTGCTGAAGCTGTTCCTTGTCGGCGGCCTCACCTTCCTCGAGTACCATAACACCCATTTGACGGTTAGTCCCTCTTATCAGTTTGCTTCTCAGCAGCTAAATACTGATAATTTGCAGATCTCTATGGCCAAATCGGACGGATTCTTTGGTCACGAACGACAGGCTCTCGACGAGGACAGCTGCGATCCGCTGGGATCGGTGAACAAGAAAGAGTCGAACGGAGGAACATCGTCGAAGACGTCCACGTCGTCGCGCCGAGAGAAGAAAGTCGAATAGTCGAGAGACACCACGGGAAACACAAAAGAGCGACGGTGTCTTTTTGCCGTTCAATACTCGAATACCACATACTTGAATAATGGGTGCTGATTCTTCTTTTTTTTCTCTCTTTTTTTCGAGAGAAAAGAGAGAAAAGAGAAATTTTGATTGATTTGGATTTGAAAAAGAAGAAAAAGAATAAAGATTGAATGTATGAATCGACTCACTTTTTCCCAAATCCGCACTGTCCAAAAGTGTCGGAACCGAAGGAGAAGGTCCGTCCGGAATTGGTGAGCAGCACTGTGTGATTGTCACCGCACGCCGCCTCAATGACGCCCATTCCGTCCATCTGATGGACATGGTACACGGATGTTCTCGCTGGAAAGAGATTTCCAGGTGTTTCAAGATTTTCAATTTGAAAGAACTCACGCCGCAAGTCATCCAATCCCAGTTCTCCCGAGTTATTCTGTCCCCACGTGAACACTGCTCCGGACGCCGAAATGGCGACGCAGTGACGGGCTCCGGCGAGTACACGGACGACTGGAACTCCGTTGAGCTGATCGACGATCTGTGGATGATGGAAGCATCGTCCGTCGGCTTGTTCTCCCCAGACATAGACTCGGCCGGCTGGAAATTGAACAAATTTTTTGGTTCCGTCTACCCCCGGATAATCTTTGTTCTCCCCCCTCCTGGATCCATTCTCCCCTTATCAAGTGATAAGGATTAGGGACTCGACTCCTTATCAACCTTATCAATTCTCAAATCTCATAAATAATCCATCGTAATACGCTCGTCAAATCAACCTGTGCCAATCCAGTCCTTCTCCTCCTCCTTCTTCCACTTCTTCTCATCCCCAAGTACACAAATCACAGCGACATGCGTCTCCTTTTTTATCCTATCCTCAAAAACGACCTGGCCGTCTGACATCTCCACCGCTCCTCCACAATCTCTCGTCGATTACAAAACGGGAAGCAAAGCGGCGGCCTGATGAAAGACGGCGTAATAGCGTAAGAGTATCGCGCAAAAATCGTCTAGATTGGGGGCGGAGAGATCATTTGGATGACAGAGAGTGAACGTGCAAGGAATCGAGTGTTCCAGGTGTATAAAAGGAGCCGTGGAAGCTGGGAAAAGCAAGCAGTTTCCCCCAAACAACTACTTCTCATCTGAATCATGCGCTTCTTCGTCGTCTTCACTTCCATGATCGCCGCCTCATCGGCCTTCTTGTTCCCATCTGCTGGAGGAGGTGGTGCCGGAGGATGCGGATGGTAAGTTCCTCTCAATCCAAGACCATTATCAATTTTATCACTTCCAGCGCTCCACCACCACCACCAGCTTGCGCTCCACCACCAGCTCCAGCCTGCGGAGGAGGAGCTCCCCCACCACCAGCCTACGCTGCTCCAGCTCCATCATACGCCGCCCCAGCCGGAGGAGCCTACCCAGTCGGAGGACGTTAAGCGATCCGATCCCTCTGGATGCTCATCATGTTTCTGTATATTTTGGTGATCTATTGTAACTGATTATTGTATGTGATTATTTAATTGTGTCATTTTCCTATTTAATGAATGAACACTTGGTAATCTATGTGAATTGTTAGCCAACTTCGACACGTCGTTAATTTCAAAATGTTAAAAGCGATGGAAAGTCTAGTTTCAGAAGATCTTCTAGATGAGATCCATAGATTACTGTACCCAGTGAAAGTAAGATTACTTTATCCCACCAGAAGCAGATCACTTCGTCCAAATAAGCAAATACTACCGTAACCAATGCCCTGGAGTATCTAGTTATTTATGACACGACAAAGATTCTCTTCTGATCTAACGAAGCCGGGTCGGATTCCGCTCTTCTATTCGAACCAATCCGATTAACCAACCCAACTTCCAGAACAATTTCAATTTCAAAGTAGACAAATCGGAATGGACGGAACGGAGACGACTTTCGTCCAGAGTCTACCCTTAGAAATATTCAGAGAACTTCAGAAACCTGGATTCACATGGCCAATGGAAATTGAAACTTCGTCAAGACTCAGGAATCTTCGAACTTTCAGATTCTCATAGTCTCCAGAGCCAAAGATGCTGGTAAAACTGAATTTCTAGCTAACTGCAGCTAGGAACCAATCCAAGACCATTATCAATTCTGGAAGTTTCCGCTTCTGGAAGTTTTCAACGGAAACTTCCAGAAGCCGAAACAAATTCTCCGCTTTGATTTTCAAAGTTTCAAGATTGCTGTCAAATCACTTCTTCCTCAACCCGTAACTCTTCAAAAAAAAGAAACCAAACTGATCTTAAACATCTAGATCAAAAAACCAGCCCAGACCACTATTCCACCTTCAATTGCACCCCATCCTTCCCATCCACTTACACCACCCGAAGACGTCATAGAATCACCGAATCAACCGCCGTAAAGCTGCCGCGTCGCAATGGCGGATGAAACTTGGCCTAAACCCACGGAGAAGAAGTGGGAGAAAAAACAGAAAAGCGTAAAGCGCTGCAAAAATCGTCTAGAGGGGGGAGGGAAGTGGGGGCGGAGAGATCAATTAAGACATCGACAAATTAGTCTCCCAGGTGTATAAAAGGAGCCGTGGAAGTGGGGAAAGGCAAGCAGTTCCCCACTACTTCTCATCTGAATCATGCGCTTCTTCGTCGTCTTCACTTCCATCATTGCCGCCTCATCGGCCTTCTTGTTCGGTGGAGCCGGAGGAGGTGCCGGAGGAGGCTGCGGATGGTGAGTTCCTAACAATCCCCGATCCTTATCAATTCTCCCACTTCCAGCGCCCCACCACCACCACCAGCTTGCGCTCCACCACCAGCTCCAGCCTGCGGAGGAGGAGCTCCACCACCGCCAGCCTACGCTGCTCCAGCTCCATCGTACGCCGCACCAGCCGGAGGAGCCTACCCAATCGGAGGACGTTAAGCGGATCCGATCAGACTGATTCGAATCACTAAGTTTCTGTATATTTCCGTGAATATCTATTGTATGTAAGCTAACGTAAATAAACTAAATCAACTTTCCACGTGACTCTGCTTTGAACGTGACAACCTTCAAGATGATGATAATGATAAGACGCTGGTCTGGGGAAAGCCGAAGAAAGCACAATTCAGTTTCCGAATCGGTTTGCACTAAAAATCGGCTAATAAGTCAAACTCAAAGAAGGCGCCATGTTGACGGCAATGTTGTGAGTTGCTGTTTCTCTACCACAACTTTTACATCGCTGCAATTTTGATTTCAGCAAAAAAAAGAAATCCCAGAATAACAAGACGGCGGCGGAAAGGGATAAGAAGACAAAGACGAAGGGTTCTAAAAAAGGGCGGCCATCGGCAGAAAATGGTGCGACGTCCAAGGGGTCACGGAATCCGAAAAAAAACAACGAAAATTCGAGGGAGATCGAGGAGACTTCCCGCACTTCGTTGCGTCAACCCAAGGCAAAGCCGGCTAGGAGCGTGCTGAATCATGCAAAACCGGTGGACGCTCGGAAGGATGCTTTCAATTTTCCCTCTACTGGAAGTACCACGCCAACTGCGACAACACCAACTACCACGCCACCGCAGCATTCTCCGGCTCCTCCGCCAGTTCTAACCATTCAACAAGTCGTCAGAGAGGATCGCTCCTTTGGCGGACCGACTGCCACTGTCAGTCTGGAAAATATTTCCGCTACAATGCCCGTCCTATCCCGTTCCAAAGAATCTTGTAGCCCGGTCGTCACTCCAAGTCGAGAGCCGTTGACTAGCAAAGTTCCCGGTTTCGAGTTCCCCAAAACGCCGGACAGATGGGTTGCGGAGGGTGTTGCCAGGGCTTGGATGAATAAGGCAGAGTTCTCGAAAGCCAAGGGGGAGTTTGAGAAGTTGTCGAAGATGACGGTCAATGTTGAAAACTGCAAGAAGTGGAAGGCGCATCCGAAGTTGAACCAATCTGAAGACTACCCGACTCTGGACGCGAACCTTTTCAAGTACGCTGAAGACAAGGATTACGTGAACATTAGCGTTGTGGAGGTGCCACTTCAGCGCAGCACCATTCATATGGGTCAGATGCCGTTGAAGGGCACGGAGGAAACGTTTTGGAAGGCGTTTTTCGACCTGCGCATCACTTTCATGACGGTTCTCAATGAAGAAGCTGTCGGATTTTTCCCGCAGAACACTGGAGAATTTGTGCATTATGGCTCGATGTTTGTCAATAACCGGAAAACGGAGACGATCAACGATGATGTTGTTCGTTTTGTGATTGAGGTGCTGCCGTCTGGATACTCGAATTCGATTCTCTCGACGATTACCGTCATTAAGAACTGGACCATGTACTCTGTGCACGCCAAGCACGGCGTTGTGATGAAGGAGATTCACGAGCTTGGCAACTTTTTCACCACTGCTGTCAGTTTAGTTTTTTTTTTTTGCAATTTTTCACCAGCGAAACGCTCCCATTTTCAGCCTCCCGACGAGAATGCGATGGTGATGTCGAGAAACGGTGCCGGACGTGCCGGATACTTTGTGGCGTTGGCCGTTGCCGTTCAGAAGATGGACAAGGAGACGGAACCGCAAATTTTCGAGATTGTGCAGGCGATTCGGGCTCAACGCCCCAGAGCTGTTGAGACGTTGACACAGTACGCGTCGCTGTACATGGCAATGTTTTACTACATTAAAGTGGGTCTAGATTGAGGATTGAAGCCTTCAATTTGAAGGATCCCGTTGAACCGATAATTTCAGAGAAAGGTGACAAAATCGACAAATCCATCAGCCGAGAATCTCGGGGATCAAGAGTTGTGCCGTAAATCTGCAGAGCTCACGAAACACTTTGCTGAAGCTCTGAATCCGGGAAAATCGAATATGGCACCGTAGCCCTCTTTGTGTATTTGAGAATAAAGTCAAAAATCATTTAATCGTGGTCCCTCTTTGCCCTGTATTGTGCGTGTCTGTCCATTAGGTTCATTTTCTACTGTTCTCCTTGAATGCGGCGAAGCCGCAGGATCAGGCGGGTTTTAAAAATCCCTAAACTAACCATCAGTCAAGGCGACGCAATGATCGGATCCTGCAGCAACTTGTACCACTTCTGAGAGTTCCTTGATGCGCTTGGGGCTCTCTTGCCACGTGACACTGCTCTCCATTCCCAGTTGGCCGTGATCGTTGGATCCCCAGGCGAATACTCGGCCATCGCAAGCGACGGCGACGCTGTGAGCACGACCGGCGGAGATCTGGAAGAGGAAAATTTGATTTTTGCGGTTTTTAGGTCGAATTTGATCAAATTCTCGCTGAAAACCGCTAAAAATCACCCACCTGAATGATCTCGACTCCGCTATTCAGCGAAACCGGATAAATCGAAAAGGATCCCTCGCTGCGTTTCCCCCGACCGAGTTGTCCATCAATATTGCTGCCAACACTCCACATTTTGCCGTCATTTGTCAGGAAAACCGTGTGATTCTCACCACAAGCCACCGATTTCACAGCGGATCCGTCTGCATCATTGGGAGCTCCGACTAGAGAAGGAAATGGGTCTCGCAACGACTTTTATCGAAAAAACTCACTAATTCGATCGGGAACTCGAATGTTCGGCTCCGAGAGTCGCACTCCGAGCTGTCCCTCGTCCGTCTGACCGCATCCCAACAGTTCGGCGTGCATCTCGGAGGTTCTGATTCTGGAGACTAGGGGGACGACGTCTTCTAGTCTGGAATGGGGTTGAATAATGAAAAAAAATAGAGAAATAGAAAAAATTTCGAGTATCAAGTATTGGAATCGAAAATTTTCAAAATTTCGAGAAAAAATCGAAGGGATAGGGCGGTTCAACAGAATAACTTTATTGGGGACTGATATTGAATTTTCAGATTGAAAAATGAAAAAAAAACATAACAATGCAACAAATAACACTTTTCGGTGGATAAATGAGTAGAAAAACAATCAAAAAATTTGAAAACAGCAAAGATCTTACAGTTATCAGTAATTATGATGCTGGGGCTTCCGACGCCTCTCCAGATTCCTCCTCCATCGCTTCAGAAGTTGCTGGTTGAGCTTCTGCAGCTTCAGAAGTTCCCGGTTCCTTGGCTTCCGCCTCTTTCCTCGCCCATGCCGCTTCCCGATCCTGGGCGGCCTTCTCCTTCCGTTTGCTCTTCATCAGAAGCTCAATCTCAGCGCAATCCACTCCCATCATTCTCAGCAAATGAAGACGTTCCTCCTTGGAGATGTATGGAGCGATTGTATGGTATCCAACCTGGAAATCAGCAAATTTTAGTCAAAATTCAATCAAAATTCCGCAAAACTCACCCAAGTGCACACCGGCTCGTCCTCATCGCAATACACCACTACCGTTCCATTTTGCTGCTTTCGCACGTCTCCTTTGCAGGTCAGCGTCTCCAACGGCACCAGATTCTCCTCGGATTTCAGCATTTTCAGCATGTCCTCCGCACCAATTTTGACTTTTTGCTTGTTCATGAACTTGAACAGGTAGCGAATGCCCTCCTGGGACAGACGGAAGCGAGTGTTCTCGACTTTTCCCTCGGTTCTGCTGAACATTTTCATTCCGGCGTTCTGGATCGACACCTTCGTCATGTTCTCGCTCTGAAATATTGAAATTATCACTCAATTTATAAAAGAAAACTCGAGAAAAGCAGTCTGGTCTCACCACGAAATCCTTGACAGCGTCATTAGCGAAGAACAGCTGACGACTGTTGGCATCGTTGGTTTCGAGACGGCGACTGAACAGATTCTGGTATTGGAATGACTCGTCGACGCCGTAGTGCGAGCTGGAATGTTGGTTTTGATGACTTTGAAAGGGTAAACAAATGGAAAAAAAGGAAAGGTCAAAAACGGAATTCACAATGACGAAATCATTGCGAAACAAAAATTTTTAATGAAAACCTCACCGAATATCATTCCATCTCTCATCGTCCAACTTCAAAAACGTGAATGGCTCGTCCTTGAACATCTTCTTCTTCTTCCATGCTGGACCACTAAAAACATCGAAAATCCCGAAAACCCCAATCAAAAACGTACTTGGCAGCATGCCCGTCAAAGTTCGATTCGGAAACCTTCTCAATGAGGGCGACGAAGAATCCTCCGGTATCTTGGGCATGAGGCGTGATGCGCATGCTGAAAAAAGTACAGTAATCCGAAAAAAAATTCAAATTTCCACGTGACCCCCCACCCCTAAGATCTTATCGATAGATAGGGTGAATTGGAATGTCATCGTCTGCAGAGTATCAGTTTGAAGATTAAGCGAGGCAAAAATCTCCTTATTTCTTAGTTTCCCTGGTGGTAAGTCGTCTTCGGAATTCATTTTCCAGAATCCAGCGTTCTGCGGGAAGCGGGATTCTCCAAAATTCCTTCAGGAATCCGTTTCAGAACTCGAGAAAAAAGAAATTAGTAGCCGAAGTAAGAATGGCCAACGATAACGAGAAAAAAGAAGAAGAGAAGGATCCGATGGATAATGTCCGCTTCAAGGTCGGCAAGGAGTACGTGAAGAAGCTTTCGGTGGTGAACAATTATCAATTTTCATTCAGATTCTCTGGTTGGGTCATTGAAAAAACGCTTGACGAGGGCGGATTCGGTCAGGTGTACCTAGTTCGCAACAGGACCACCAAGAAGACGGCGGCTTTGAAAGCGGAATCCAACGAGGTGGAAGGCGGATCGGCTATCAAACTGGAGACGATGATCTTGAAGAAGCTCAACAAGACTGGACCGTCGCCTCATATTCCTGTTCTGTTCTCGGCGGCCAAGCGTAAAAAATACTGTGAGTGAGCGCTGTTGAAAATCCTTCCAAATTATATCAGAATCGGATGATTCCAGGCTACATGATCATGACGCTGCTCGGTGAGAATCTGAAGTCGCTCAAGTTGAAGCGTCCGAAGGAGCGATTCACCCGCGGAACATGGTCTCGAATTGGAATTCAGTGTCTGTACGCTCTCAAGTACATGCATGACTGCGGATTCGTGCACAGAGACATTAAGCCGCAGAACTTTATGCTCGGACACGACGACGATAAGGAGCGGTGCCGAATCGTGAATGTTCTCGATTTCGGACTGGCTAGATCGTTTGCGACCTACAATGAGTCAACCAAGAAGTGGGTGGCTCGTCTGGCTCGTGGAACTGCCGAATTCCGAGGAACACTTCGCTACACGTCGCCCAACGTGCATTTGAGAAAGGAGCAGGGTCGTCCGGACGACATTTGGTCGCTTTTGTACGTGCTCATCGAGCTGAACGGCGGTCTTCCGTGGCAGGCGTCTCAGAAGCGCGAGGAGGTGGAGCAGATGAAGTTGGTGCTGGAGGACTCGCTGGTGATGCAGAATATGCCGGCGTGTATGGGGAATGTGATTCCGCATCTTCGCACACTGGATTACTATCAGAGACCTGATTATCAGTAAGAACTCGAAGAGTTATCCAACGGAACTGCAAGTTTTCTCTTTCAGCCTCATCTTCACAGCTATGTGGCAAGTGATGCTCAACGAGAAGCAAACTCCGAGTTCCCGCTTCGACTGGGAGACGAAGGATCCGGATGTGAGTATAACTTGTCAGATCCTTCAAGATTCGTTCAATTTCAGCCTTCCATCCCACCAGCTGATTGGGAGAACCCGACAGGCCGGTTTTTCAAGACGGATCCGACTGGCATCAAGGGGCCGCCACCACCACCGCCATCTCAAGGTGGCGCACCGCCGGCAGCGCCAAATCCGAATGCACGAACTGCCGAACCGACGGTGTTTGAGCCGACGGATGCGCTGAAGAGCGAGAAGGAGAAGCCGACGCCGAGCAAGGCGCCCACAGCCGCAGCCAAGAAGAAGTAGAGAATTGCGATGGTGCGGAACTCTTTGACGAGTCTGTCTCGACAGTTTTTGTAGAATTGGTAGAATAAAGGAGGGATTACTAATTGACCTGTCTGACAGGTACTGTCATCTGTCAATCATGATATGATTTCTCCTAATTGACACTTGTAATCGGCATCACAAAAGGAAATAGACTCTAATTAACCAGCCATCTGGCAATTGTCCGGTCACGACAGGTCATTCTGTCCAACGCCAACGCCCCTCGCGCACACGGTGCGTGCGGCACACCCCCACCACTCAAAGGTCAGCGCCGCCCCCCTAACCAGGAGTATTTGTGTAAGACCTGTTAGGATCTCTCATTCATTCCACCGGCATTCTACAGCATGGTACTCTTGTGTTGTCCGTATTGGCTGCTATCGTGGATTTTAACTTTTTAACTCTTATTTTCAATTTTTTAATTTTTTTACTTTCCAACTCTTATTTTTAATTGTTTAACTTTTCAACTATATTTTTAACTCTTATCCTAATCAATAAAGTTTTTGAATAACCCCTTCCCCCCCCCTCGAATAAACTGTTCAGTTTCCCCTTCTTTTTTTTCTAAATTTTTGAATAAAAAAACTCACGAATAATGCAAGTTCATCTCCTTCGCCTCCTCCTCTGTCGGTGGGAACAGCGATTTGACGATAACCTTGCGAAGCCTGTCCTCGGTGACGTCATCTGTGGATCCGTAGATCTTCATGTCTCGATCGTACACCTTCCACACGTTCACTCCCTTCTCCCTCTTCAGCTCTGGCAGCATTGTCGTGGTGTCAACAAGCTTCAGAGATCCTTTTGAGTCACGGAGAAGCTGAGCGACCACCGCTTCGTCTTCAATCGGATTCATAGAGCAAGTCGAGTAGACCATCCGACCGCCGACTTTCAGCTGTTGAGCTCCCTTTCTCGCAATCGCAATCTGCATTTTGTGAAGTCCAAGTCCGTCTTGCGGCGTCCACTTCTTCCAGATCTCCGGATTCTTCCGAAGCGTTCCGTCGCCGGAGCAGATGACGTCGGCGAGGACGCGATCAAACTTGACAACACCGCCGTCTTTGTCAACGATTTCCGGGAAACGGGCGGCATCCTCACAGGTGACGGCACAAGCGGCGGTGCGGAAGCGCTTGAGGGTGTGATGGATGAGCATGTAGCAGCGCTTCATGTCAACATCGTTGGCGATCACCATTCCTTCTGAAAAAAAATGGTTTTTTTCTAAAAGAGAACTGAAAAAGAAAAACTCACTCGGATTCTCATCATTCTCATGAATCATCTCCAGCAGCTGAGTCGTCTTGCTGCCGGGAGCCGCACAAAGATCCAGAACCCGATGTTCGGAACTTGGGGCCAACAGGAGCGGTGGAATCATCGAAACCGCCTCCTGACGGGAGAGATTTCCGAGTTCAGCCTCTGTCACCAGGAAGTTGTGAAGCTGGGCGAGGATCGGATGACTTCGGACCGCGGTTCGGGACATTGGGGTCTGGTAGGCCTCTTTGTACCATGGAAGGCTTTTTGGGACGCACACGGCGACATCTTCGGACTCCATGATCTTGCCGAAGAACCGGTTCTCCATTTCGTGGATCAGTTGTTCGCGGTCCCTGAAGGGCGATTTTAAATTTAAACTTCAATTTCCAAAAAAACTCACTTATGACATCCTTGGAATCGGAACGAAACCGGAAGATCCCTCTGCAGAGCGGCGCGGAACTCGTCGAACTCCTCCAGCGGGAACACTCCTTGCTCCTTGTAGAACTGCCAGTACTTCTCGTTCTCCTTCTCCACCATCCGATATCCGCCGCCCGGGGCGTCACGATCGTCGCGCCACTTGTTCTCTCTCGGCTCGTGGCCCTTCTTCTTGGTGTTGAAGTTGCGACGACGGCTGCTGTGCACCATTTTCTTCGCTTTCAGAGACTTTAGAGAAAAAAAAAGCGAATAAACCCTGGAAATCGGAAAAAAAATTGAAAAAAAAAATAAATGAATGTTCAAAAAATTTTAAAAAAATTAGAAATTTACAATTAAATAGATAAAAATGGTAATTTTCAACCAATTGAATAAAAATATAAAAAAACAACGAAAAATCCCATTTTATTACAAAAAAAAAATCTCAACCAAGTTTTTCATAATAAAAAGGAACAAATGATGCAGAAAATTTTTTGCGTAGAATGGAGTAATTAATAAAACTGTAATTTTAACAATTTTCCAGGCAGAAAAAGGTTGAAAAACACAGAGAAACACATGTAAGACACAAATATCGATAAGGCGTT
>LR563994.1:9641-22168 GCA_900536345.3 Caenorhabditis sp. 39 LS-2015 | reverse complement strand
CACACTCTCGCAGCCCTTTCCATATCCTTTTCATGTCTTCTACTCATCCTCCAGGCTCTCTACTTTCCTTATCTCTTATCACAAGCCGAGTCGGCTCATCAGATGGTTATGAGCAGAGTGCACACTTTCAAGGTTCGAGATTTCATTATTAGAGTTACAGAGAGACAAATGGGACAAATGTTTCAGGTGATAGAGGTCGAAATATCTCAAGAGCTGTCGGATTTTGCGTTTCTGCACGTCGTCCGGAAACGGTCTTTGGGTGTATCGTGTGAACCCGGACTTCCGGGACTTCCTGGTGCAAACGGGCGGGACGGACAGCAGGGAACGGACGGTCACAACGGAATTCGAGGACTCGACGCTCGAGATATCATGGAGGAGATTCAGGCGAATCAGGAGTGCATCACTTGTCCTCAGGGAGAACGCGGACCGACTGGCGCGCCGGGAGATCGAGGAGAGCAAGGTGATAAGGGTGATAAGGGAGTTGCTGGAATCCCGGGACAAGACGGACTGGACGGAGAGCAGGGAGAGGAAGGACCTGTCGGACCACCGGGACCGCCCGGAAGACGAGGACGCAAGGGTCCGGATGGGAAGTCGGCGATGGGAGGAATTGGAGAACCGGGACCGAAAGGAGTTTTCGGGGCGACGGGAGGACCCGGATTGCAGGGACCACGTGGCAAACGGAACTATATCTATGGACCGCCCGGACCGATTGGGCAACCTGGACCATCGGGACTGGATGGTGTATCTGGAAATCCGGGAGAACGAGGACCGAAGGGACCGACTGGAGACCGCGGAGCAGATATCAAGTTCTGTCCGTGCCCATTGGAACTGGAACTGTTGAAGGGAAAACATTCGAAACCTCAGAGACCTGCTCATCCTCCAGCCAGCACCGAACCGCCTGTTACCAGCACAGCAATGCCACCAACGACGACTTCAGAAGCGACTGAAGCGCCGACGACGATGCTGACGACTTCAGAAGCTCTTCCAACAGAAACACTTGAGCCTGTCATGGAGGATATCACTTTCACAACTTCAGAATCTTCGCCGATTCCGTCAGAATCAGAAGACGTCCCCCTGAACATTTTCGGAAGCGCCCCTGGGACAGATGACTCGAAGGTTGAAGCAGAGCCGTTGAGTTTCGAGGAGGAACGTCAAACGGTAAGTTCGTGGTGCTGAAAAAACTTCAAAAACTTTCGAATTTTTCAGATCGAACTTCCGAAAGAGGACTATGAAAATGTAAACGAGGAAACAACTGAGCAACAGTTGGCTCCAGAAGAGGACGAATACGAGGAACAGACGACGACTCCGTGAGTTTCCTACCGATTTGCCATGAGTTCTCATTGTTATTACTTTCTTCTATTTCAGACGCCGATTCCGTTACGTCACGAAGCGACCGATGCGGTTTGAATAATTTAGAATTTGATGATATCCCGGGAATTTTGAATTAGTTTGAAATAAATTCATTTTTTTCCGTTTGCACCCAGTATTACACTTCATGACACGCAAGCGCGCCGCGCTGACTAACAACCGCACTCTTTTAACGGCCAATTCTCGGGCCGGTGGCTGTTGCCTGCTGGCCTAGTGGCTAGCGTGTTTGCGTCTCGTTCCACGACGTGTGGAAACGGCGTGGGTTCAACGCCCACTGCGGGCTGAAGATAAAACTCATCGACACTGACAGGTTGTGATGTTTGCGTCGAAACCTCTAAGAAGTACTGACCGCTCTCTCCCTTTTTTTCTTTCTCTTTTCTGTCAGGGCTCAATGCTTGATGTCGAGATCACTTCGTCATCCATAAATAACTTTGCTCTTTCTCTCCCCCTCTCGCTGCTTGTTCTCCATACGTGATAGGCCTATTAAGGGGTGCCGTGGCACTCGTCATCTGCTCCCCCAACATGTTTGTCGTCGTGCTTCTCCTTCCCGTTTCTCCTTTCCTTTCTCTCATTCATTTCTTGCGCCCTTCTTTTCCTTCTTCTCCTTCCTCTTCTTATTCTATTCTCACTCCTTTTCTCCACCCCCTCCGTCCTTTATTTTCCAGTAATCTGGCTCCCAAATCGGGACACGAATCGCCCTGAACATTGGATTATGCATAATTATCGTGCTGCCCGTGAGAAGGCGTTTCGGCCAACAACTCGGTCATAAATCAGTCGTCGACTGCTCCAGAAGACGGCCTCCTCGCTGCCGTGCCGCGTTGTCCTGAGCAGCCAAATGCACAAATGCTCGCAGGTGCTCTCGTCTCTCCGAAATACCTGATCATGGCCTCGCGACCCGACAACATCGTACTGTTCACGCATATCGGAGTGGATCGGCTGATGGGAAAGGAGTTCAACGAACGGGTGAGTCTTTTTTGGGAACTAGTTTCCGAACGAAGGGGGCTGGGGGAAGTATTGCAGGAAATTGGGGAGAAGGAGCTGAATTTTGTTGAAGGACCTTGAAGAGTTTCTTAAAATACGTTCAGTTTTGTATACATTCTCGTGCAATTGCGCTCTATTGAAGCCTGACGTTTCAAAATTTGATTAATAAAAACTTGATAGCATTGATTCGCTGTAAGACCACCAATTGAGTCTTTCAGCGAAAATCACCATGAAACATTCATTTCACTTATGTTTTCGCTGCGAAACTCGAAAAGCTTCTGTCTTTCCTTGCCTTCAACGTTCACCCCGACGTTTCGCAACCATAAACAATTCATTTCTTAATTCAATTCGAACTCCAAAGACGTCACGAATTGCAGTTTGTACCCCAATTTAACTCCACCTGCTCTTCTTTTCTTTTCTCAGAAAGTTAAATTTGGAATTCGGAATTCTGAGAAAACTTCCAGTTAGATGTCCCCTAAATCCTCCTCATTAGTCCTCTTCATTTCCAATTTCGTCTGTTTTGTGGTATTTTTAATCCAGAAAAGATGTCCTGAAGATAAAAGGAGTTGATGAAGAGGGATGGATGTCTGATGAGTCAAAGTGAAATGAAATGATGAAATGGGAAAACAAAGAAAGAGAAAAGGAAAGAAATGAAAGAGGGGGAGGAGGAGGAGGAAACACACCAAACTTCGAGAATCTGGTAGAATCATTGATCAAGAAGGATTGGGATGATACTGTTTCCGTTTGGGATCAACGAATTCTATGGTCTGTCCCTTGAAAGATAGTGTAGATCTACGGCCGTTGCATCTGACAGTTGCCAAAAGAACTCTGCAAATGACAAGGTCTTAAAGCGAAGAGTAGTTGCAATGTTATTATCTAGCAAAGACCACAAGAGAAATCGAAAAGTTAATAGTCCGTCAGCGCAACGTGAGGCTCTATAACCGACGTTCGGCAGAACAAAGAAAAGGTGTGAAACGTCGTGGTTGCACGTCGTTGGCGCTCTAAGAATTGGGATGGGTTTCGGTCTCGCCACGATCTAGCAGATCCTCGCCAAAGAAGCTCTCTGATCGCGACGATGTAACTCTAGAAAACCATCCTACAGTAACATCCAACTTCCAACTCTTCTTGACTTCAATCAAGCCTCTTCTTCTCGTTCTCCCCCTCCTCCACCCGATCCTCCAGTACTATAGTCGAACACACATCACTCCAGACGCGTTCCTCGGCTTCTGAAAAACACCCACGCCTCACAGTGAATATGTAGCAAGAATTGTGAGTGTGTGAATGTGATAGACACATTTGCAATTCCCCAGTTTCTGCTCCGCCTCTTCTTCTTCTTCTTCTTCCTCTCTTCTCTTCTTCCACTTTGACACATCCATCCATTCATCCCCGGCACTGGCTCCGCCGTTCAAATTGCGTCCATTCAAAAAAGAAGAATCTGCTCTTCCCTCCGTCCATTTCCTCCGATTCTTCCTTGTTGTCCACTACTCGTCCAACTCGATTCGTTCTCGTTTCAGATGCTCATTAGTCATTGACAATTCTGTTTGTCCTCCTCCTTTTCCTTCTTCTCCTCCTTCTTCTTCTCCTGCCCCAGTCCGTCCTCAATTACTCTGAAAAAAACCAGCAGTGGCATGTCGCATGCGAATAATAGAAAATTGGCGTTTTGCGGCAAAAGTTCTAGTTCACCAGACAAATTGTGTTTTCTTTTCGTCCCGCCACAACTCGATTCGCATTTTTTGGCAGGCAGCGCGTTTTTGATTACCCGTAGTACTGCTCCTCCCACTTTTGGAGAGAATGTCGGAAAAGGAGAAGGAGAGAGAGATTGGACTCTTGGCTTCTGGTTTTGGTGGTTTGTAGGATGAATGCTTTGCTTCTTGGTCAAGTGTCTCCCGGATACTGTACGGAATTACGCTTGCTCTCGACTGTGACCCGGATGGCTTGTGAAGAGAAAACGGCTGAGCCAAGAGAGCACTTCATTCTCCGCCGATCCTTAATTGGTCTTCTTCTTTGCTTCCATTACCCGGTCCGTCTCCCGAGTTCATCAGTTAATGACGTAGAAATAGAAAACATTCTCTATAAATGATGAGTCACTGCGGTCTCCTGGCTATTTACGAGAAAGTTCATCCTGCCACGAATCCATCCATCTCATAACTAATCCAAAATTATCGGGTGGTTCGCTTAAACTTTTCCAGTAAGACTAAGAGACCCAATCGGTCTGGGACCAATCGCAGTCCGTAAGAATCGTTATGCTGATTGGACTAAACAAGCTGCTCCCTGTAAGCAGCTCAATCATGCCGAGACCCTAGCTTTTCGAAAACGCGACATTTCGTCATTCTCCAGTTTATTTTGCTTCATTATGTTTTTGTTGTGCAACGCAACTTTTTCGAGATGCTAACGAGAACGAGATAACATGCTAATGAGCAGTCTGATATCTCTTCGAAAAGACATGTATGTGTTGAAAACCGGAAACAAACTAACTAGTCAGATTCGCGACCCAAACAAGACCCGGAACATCTCATTTTATCACTGATTTCACGCTTCTGGTAGGTAGCAATAGAGCGCGTCTCGCATTCAAACGTCAGATTCTGAAGATTCTGGATTCTGAATTCGCTCTCACGCCTCCTCTGAGTTTCATTTTAGTAACACAACTTTGTTGTCATCTATGGAATCAAATGATCTCTGATTGATGATCAACTGGAAGTTGGCTCATATTGGAGGCATATTCAACCCACAGTGAGGCAGAGGGGCGTGGAAGAGTCTTGCCCATGACAACAACCGATTTGACTATAATATGCCTTCTAAATGGATGGAATATGCCTCGAAAATTGCATAGTTTCTCGACACAGTCAGTTGAATAATTTGCTTCTAATCTATGATCGAATGCTTTCTCGACCTTCGAAAAACAGAAGGAAGCTCCATCGAAGCGTGTATAGACTATGCACTTGCATCTCCCTCATGACTTGAAACTCGAAACTTCCGATGATGAGTTGATCTGTTTCTGCTTTTTTTTTTCGAAACCTCTCTTCCCCATCTTCATCCCTTCCAATATCATCTTCTCTCGACAATGCAACCAAAAAGAGAAAAGAGCCAAGCCAAGCCACACACCAATTTGCTGAATTAATGGACTCGTTTTCCCTCGTTTTCCTCTTCATTCCATTCTTCTTCTTCTTCCTCGTCCTTCTGCTCTTTTTCCTGAATTCTTCTGCATATTCTTCATCATTTTCCTTCCGATTTGTTCCAGTTCTCTCCGTTTTATTCATCCTTTTTCCACTATAAAAAGCAATTGCAAGAGGAGATGATGATTGAAGAAAAGGAACGGAGCGAGAAGAAGTGACAAAAAACAAACAAGAAGAGCGAGAAGAAGAGGTGGCCCCTTCCTCCCTGACTGCTAATTCGATCGGTCTCCATCTACCGGTGTGCTCCTTCTCCTTCTTCTTCTCCTTCCTTCCTCAACGTCTTCTTCCGGATCCGTCCCCAAGAGAGTTGACTCGTCTCGGTTACCCCAATTTTTCCGCATTTCCATCGTCTCTTTTATTCCGGATTTTGAATGCGAATTCAAACTTGAATCATCTCATTTTTCGATTCACTTTCGAAAGAAGATTCAGAAATTCAACGAAATGTTGAACGTTCTGAAGATATTTTGAAGACTTTGAACTCGGAACTGCACGTTTTTAAGGTCCGATTGGTCCGTTATTTTAATGCAGATTTTCGCTTCTTCTCCGTGGTTTCTAAGTGGAATATTTCAAAAAAATGTCCTAGTTGGTCACTTCTGAACATTAAACTCTTGTTGTTCATCTAAATATCCCCCATCACGGCAATGTTTTCATCTTTTGACCAGCTCATCCCCTCTTTTCCGGCTAATAATTTTTGGTAAATGTGATGTTTTTGATGTGACTGGAACGCGTTCCATGTTCCTTTGATCAGAAGTGCCCCACACTTCCCGCGTTCAAACTCCAGATTCTGGATTCACTCCCACGCCCCCTCTGAGTTTCAGTGTAGTGACATGGCTACTTGTTATTTATGAATTCTAATGATTTCTGATTGTGAGAAAGTTCGGAAACGAAAAATCTCTGATTCCTCTTTGATCTTGAGCTGAAAGTTGATCCATATTGGAGGCATATTCAACCCACAGTCCAGGGCAAAAGGAGTTCGAATGCGTTTTTGACAATAATCTATCTGTTTTCACAATGCTTTTTGAATATGCCTTCAACATGTTCAGAAGCGAGTTTCCTTGTTTTCTCACAACCATCAGAAGGTTTCTACTTGAAAATCGATCATGACCTCGCATTTTTATTGTTTCTAGACATAAATGCCCCGATGATCAGTATAGTAATTCTTTCTTGGTACCGGTACGATCTGGAACTTTCTAAGCCTTTGAAACAATGAACACGTCTTCCATTCAACTCAGAACACCTTTCCAACATTCCTCTTCTATTTGCCGTTCAGTGTTCATTCCTTCTCCCTTTTTTTTGCAAATCGTCTCTCTCTCTCTCTTTTCCTATGACCATCATTCACTCGCCAACTTGGCATTTCCATTTAGATTTAGAGCTCTTTGTTCGCCAGTTGAATGAATGCAAAGCAGGTGTTCTTTCTCTCTTTTTCTTCGCATTCTTCCTCGATTCCAATGTGCAAAATCCATCATTTTCCCATCTGTTTCCACTCGTTTCTACCCACTTTTTGTTCTCATTCTCTGTCAGTTGAACTGCTCTTCGAATTCCTCTAATTCCCCGTCCACTTTTCGCGTGTTTTTCCACTCGAAAAACCATCAAATTCTCATGCGGATTATGATTATGGTTTGAAAAGCGGAGCACGGAACACCCGCTCTCTTTTCCTCTTTTTGAGCGGAAATGAGTCGGGAGGAAATGCGAAAAGACATTGAAAAACAGCAGCAGCAGCAGCAGATGCGCGAGTTTTTTCTTTTCGATGTCTTCTTCTTCTTCTGCTTCTTCTTCTTCTGATGTTTTTATCGAGTTGAGCTGAGTTGAGATCTCGAAGGACCAACTTTATCGGCTTGTTTTCTGTTTTTCATCTTCCACAACTCACTCCGAAGTTTTGGGTCGAATTCAGAATTCGAAACTCAAAAATCAGATTGGCATGATTGGCTGCGTTTTTTTAACACAGTTTGAAATTTCATAAATGTTCAATTTCTACTGTATCCTTCCATTGAGCCCTCAGAGTCGCCGTATGCAATGTGTGAACAATTTTCACTGCGTACCTCCTTGATAAGCAACGATATGAAAAAACTGTCAACTACAAAAATGTTTGGAACATACATATCTGGCTACAACTTTTGTCTTGATCATGTTTTCCTATCGCTAACCGTTACTGAGATAGCCGGTAAAATATCTCAGAGAATACTGAGTTCAGTGCCCGATCGCTTACAATACGGGGAGAAGTCTGATTGAAGAACACTGATCTAACTTATTTTGTTTTCAAACTTTTTCAAGACGAGACTCGCTCAAAATCAGTGCGCAACTCCTAAATCGTCCCGAGACCCACCCACATTCCTTTCCAAGCTTTCCCCTCCTCCTCCCCCTCTCACAGTCCCCATCTCCCCTCCAATCACCTGAATTCTTGCAGATATGGATGGCGTTCACCTACCAGAACTCGTTGATCTCCCAACTTCCGATCCGTCACGCGTCCACCACCTTCCGCGATTCGTCGCTCAACACGGACCACCTCTCCACGCACATTTATGGCAAGTTCCGCTTCTCTCCGGTTTCTTTTCAGTCTCTCTGCGTCTCCAAGTCTCTCGAGTAACCCCTGGTGACCCTCCAAGTTTTCCTTATTCCACCCACACTTTCAACTGAAGATGAATCAAAGTTTTTGCACCTTTTGAATATTTCACTTGAGTTGCGTGTAGAATATCCTTCTTCTCCTCCTTTTCTCTGCTCGGATCCTTGGTTCCACGATCTCGTTTCAGTCCTACAAGCATATTCTCTCCTTTTCTTTTCTTTTCCAAATCTCTGAAAATGTACGAGTTTGATATTCTGCGAATCTGGTCACAACTACGACACAGAAAGGTAATAATTTGGCCAATTTCCCGTCGATTCGGCACGAGATAATGAGCGGGTTTTTGAGTGTTTTTGACGAGAAATTCGGCTTTCGAGACAGATTCTGTACGTTTTCGTCATCAGAAGAAGAAGGAGAAGACGAAGAGTTGGATAGATACATAAATAGACAAACTATGATTGTACCCTTCCCTTTCTCGGTGAAGTTGTATAACCCACTGGTCTCGTCACGATTGGACCATTTGCTTCCGTAGAAAAATCACGTAGAGTTGTTAAGGTAGAGGTTTCAAAGTGTAGAATACTGTAAGTCACCACCATGGATTCTAACTTTGACAACGTCTGGCAAGTGGTGATCCTAGTCCAACCGTCACACTGCCCTTCCTCCTTGACAATTCGAACATTCCCCCCCTCCCAATTCTGCAAAAACCTCTTCTCCCCCTCCCCCTCCTTCTTCTTCTACTTTTGCCTTCCATTCTGAATGCCATTCAATCAGCACAAAGTGTCCCCTTGCTCACCTGCTACGTCATCTCGAGACACCCCAAAAAAGTCCCTTGAAGGGTTGCGTGGGTCGTCGTCTCATTGTCATTTCCCAGTGTTTCTCGGCTCCGCCCACTCCTCTTCTTCTCCATTTCCGGTAATCAAAAGAATTGAGAATGTGTCCCAGTCGACAGGAGGTATACGTAACGCGTTTCCACAGTTTCCGGCTCTTTCTCTTTCTCTCTCTCTCTCTCTGTTCTCCGTTTTCTGTTTTTCCCTCTCCCATTCGTCTTCTTTTTCTCTCATTGAATCGCTAATTCCGTCCAAGACAAACAGAGCAATCATGTCCTCTCAAAGCACTCTCATCTCGTTTTCTGCCGGCATTCTTGATGCCATTTGATGCCATTCGGGTTCAGTTCATGGTGCAGCGAATGACGTATGGGCTCATCTATTTGAGTGCATTCGAGGTCATTTTGTGATCTTCCTACAAAAGCATATGGTACTCTTTCCCTGCCAATTATGCCTTCAAAATGCCTCGACTTTTCTTTCCTTCGTTTTTCCAATTCCGTCATTCCGTCTATTTCTATTCCATTCAATTCTATCGAGTCAAAAGTGAAACTGAATTTTTGATGCTTCGGATGCATTATTCAGCCGTGTTTTTCCATTTCCATTGCCGTATATCTGTCCAGTTCTTTTTGAGGCCGTCTGCAATCTTTTCACCGATTTATATGGTATCTCAAGGATAATATGCTACCTTGAAACCTTTGAAACTGATTCTGGGTCTCACCGCGATCGAGTTGGCTCCGCCCACTTTTCAGACTGTGGCGATACCTCAAAGTACAGGGGCTCAACATGTTTTTGAAAAATTGGCTGGTTTGATCCCTCGAATTCCATTGACGCATCTTTGCAAAAAGGCCGCAATTGAGCATTCGAATTTTGCACGCTTGTCAAAATTTTTAATGGAATTTCCCGATTATTTGTGCAATGGGACAGAAAAATATGTGCCGAACCACCTAGTGTCCGGCTGTTTTACAATGCCAAAGTCATCTGAATCCCTTGCTTTATTGCCTTGTTTGGAACACTTTCCCCCCTCCGGCCGCATTGTTTATTGCCGTGCCACCCGCGTCCCGTACCCACCTTCTCGTGTCGTTCCCCCTTCCAAAAACAGGAAAGTCTCTCTTTGCTTTCTTCTTCTTCTTCTTTTCGCTTCTTTTTCTTCTGCTCCGGAGCCGGAGCTCCAGATGCAGCTCAACTCGGGCGGGCTTGAACCAATGAAGCGAGCCGAAAACGGGGAAAAACACTTGTTAAAGTTGTCGCCCTCTTCTCCCCCTCCTTCTCCTTCCCCTTCTTCTACTCCAACAGCTTCTTTCCATTCGAAGTATTTACTAGAACTCCCAGCCGTTTCCAGTCTTTTTGTATCTCTTTCGAGTACACAAACAGACAGGAGAGACGACGACTCGATTCCAGACCAGCGCTCTCGTTTCGATCCTTCTTTCCCTTCCTTTCCCCCGCGCATATTCAACTAGAACCAGAGTTTCTCTTCCCTTTCTCTCTCCCTGACCAGCTCATCTGGAGAGGGAGAAGAATTCGTTTATTCGCTTCAAATATGGTGATCAGCAAGATTGTGGTAAGTTTTCTTGACCACAAAACAAAACACTTGAAGCTAGACGACTCCACTTCGCCAGTGGCTCACTTGATACTCTAGTTCCCGTTCCGCAGAATCAGTTTCTTCTATTTTGGGTTCTGGACGAACACCTGAGAAGAGTTGTCCCGTTCTCATGTTCTTTTTTACACAGTTTCACTCATTTTCAATCTGTAAAACTGTCCTGTACTCATGATTATTGCATTTCCGACATGGTACCTTCGTAGTAACATGTGTTTTGACATATATCTTCGGAATGGTAAGAGATATTGAAATGAGAGATATTTCGAAGACTACAATTTCCTAATTGATCACTTTTTGTTATTTACCTCTTCCCGATTTTGAGAAATATGTCGAAAGTTGTGCCCTAGGCCCTAGACCCTATACCCTTACTGCCGTAACCGCAAGTCTTATGGACAGAGTGTACAGTATGTACAGTATTAGAGCAAGAAAATGGATACAGCACTTTCCTCCTCGAAACCATTCCCCGCTGTCTTCAAGCTGTCTTTATTCCCGTTTTCCGACCCCCGAAATCCTGCAAAAAGTGTCTTCCCGACGAGAATTCATGAAGTGAAGGTGGCTCCGGAAACGCGTTTACATGGTGAAATTTCTCTCCCTCTCAAAGTAGCGAAACTCCACTTTTCAAACTTTTTTTTTCTTCGGCCCATTTTTCCCACAAACCATCGGGAAAAGAGAATGAATGTACTCTGAAACTTCTCCGTTTGCCATAAGGAATTCGTCCGCAACGGACACCACTCATCACTTTTAATTACGTATTATTCCGCTCATTTTCCCCATTTTTGTTCGCTTCCTCTCTGATAAATAAATAAAATTACGAAAAACAAACGAAGAAAGAGGGAAGAGATTCGGAAATTGTCGTCGTTCGTCGTTCCTTCCCCCTTTCCCTTCTCTTCCCTTACCCACCATCCATCTGTTTTTGCGTTCGTTCTTTTCCGATCAAACTTCTTCGTTTCGCTCCCTTTCCTTTTCTTTTCCAATTTTTCATTTCATTTCATTTTCCGAAAAAAGAAGAAAAAAACGGAAGGAGACAGAAGAATTCGAGGGAGAAAGCAGGCAACAAACAGATGAATGCACAAAATTAATTCATCTCCTCCCCGTTTTTTTTTGCGCGCGATCGCCATTCTTTTCTCCCCGTTTTTAGAATTCGCGAACTTTTCGGACAAACAATGGGTTTGGAAAAGAGGAAAATAAAAGGGAAAAGAGGGGGAAGAGGAAGGTTCTATTCTTTTCTTCTCCTTCTTCTTTTTTTCTTCATTTTCCTGTCGTTTCGCTCTACCTTTTGTTTCCAGAATGCCATCTAGAAAACCTAGAAAAAGTGCACTATGTTCAACCTCGATTTTCTACTTTTAAGTATACGTTTTGTAAAAAAAACTAACAATGAGATTTTGACCTTTTATTGAATTATCAATTTCCATCAACTTTAAAACGAGAGTACCGTGAAAGTCCGTGCTCTTCATTGTCAAACCCTTCCCCTCCTCGTCGCTCCCAACTGAATCTTGACTCTCTTCCGATCCAATTTGTTCTTCATCGCCATCTCATTATAGTGCTTCTCGATAATTCTCGACACATATCTGAGTTCTGGAGTGAAAGAACTTCTGATCTCCACCGTCTGAACTTCTCGTCTCGTTTCGCACATTTTCCCGTAAAATCCTTGCGGGCAGTCGCAATGGAACGACTCTTCGGTCGCTGAGACGAACGAGTTCGAGCATGTTCCGAGGTTCTGGCAAGGGCACTCATTCATTAGGATCTCTGGAAGAAAGAGAACATTGCGGATCAATTGATAAGAAACTAATTTCACTTACTATCAGTGCAATTCTGTCCCATAAATCCAACTGGACAAGCAGTGAATCCAGCAGAATTGCATCGTTTTCCGTACTTCTCAGCGACTTCCTCGTTGCACTGTTGTTGACATTTCTCGCCGTGGAAGTTCCTAGAATTCACATATTTCCTTATCATTTATCAGTCTACGTTCTCACTTGGCACATCCGAAAGTGACTTTGAATCCGTCGAACGGCACTGGAACTGTTTCG
>LR563993.1:27977-61759 GCA_900536345.3 Caenorhabditis sp. 39 LS-2015 | reverse complement strand
ATTCTCTTCGAGATCCATCTAGGTTCACTTTTTGATGCAAAACTAAAAATTTCGCTACGAGACCCAAAATATCGCTTCGACACTTAAAATTTCGCTTCAAGATCCAAAATTTCCCTATGAGACGTAAAATTTCGCTTCGAAACCAAAAATATCGCTTCGAGACCCAAAATATCGCTTCGAGACCCTAAATATCGCTACGAGTCCCATCTAGGTTCACATTTTGATCCGGAACCAAAAATTCCGTTTCGAGACCCAAAATTTCGCTACAAAACCCAAAATTTCCCTCCGAGACCGAAAATTTCGCTTCGACACTTAAAATTTCCCTCCAAAATCCAAAATTTTGCTTCGAGACCCAAAAAATCGCTACAAGACCCACCTAGGTTCATATTTCGCTCCAAAACCAAACATTTCGTGCCAAGACCCAAAATATCGCCTCGAGACCCAAACAGTTGCTACAAGACCTAAAATTTCGCTTTGAAACCCAAACAGTCGCTACAAGACCCAAATAGGTTCATATTTTGCTCTAAAACCCAAAATTTCGTATCAAGACCCAAAATTTCGCTTCGAAACCAAAAAATGTCGCTATGAGTCTCGAAATATCGCTACGAGTCCCATCTAGGTTCACATTTTGATCCGGAACCGAAAATTCCGTTTCGAGACCCAAAATTTCGCTACAAAACCCAAAATTTCCCTCTGAGACCGCAAAATTTCGCTTCAAGATCCAAAATTTCACTATGAGACGTAAAATTTCGCTTCGAAACCAAAAATATCGCTTCGAGACCCAAAATATCGCTTCGAGACCCAAAAAATCGCTACGAGTCCCATCCAGGTTCACATTTCGCTTCAAGACCCAAAATTTCCCTCCGAGACCCAAAATTTCGCTACGAGACCCATCTAGACCCTATTATCCATCTTGGGGGACCCATTTAGCTCAAACTTTCGTGTCAAGACCCAAAATTTCCCTTCAAGACCCAATATTTCACTACAAGACCCAAAACTCCGCTTCGATACTCAAAATTTCCCGCCGAGACCCAAAAGTTAACTTCAAAATCTAACATTCCTCTATTAGACCCATCCAGCTCCAGATTTCGCTTCGAGACCCATCTAGACCCTATTATCCATCTAGGGGGACCCATCTAGGTCCAACTTTTGCTTTGAAACCCAAAATTTCGCTTCGAGACCCAAAGGACCAAAAGAAACTCGAAACTGGCCAACTCGCATCAGGAAGAGGCGTAAAAGTGGGGGGGGGGGCGAAAAAAGTGGAAAAAGTGGGGGGGGGGAAAAAAAAGAGTCCCGTAGCCCTCATTTTCCTCCTCTCCTCGCCTTCCTCCGTCTTTGGCTCTCCTCTTTAAGCTCCGCCCCTTCTCTGGGCCCCACGTGCCAATGTCTCTTCGCACTCTCGTCGTCTGCGTCTCTGCGTCTCTAACCGTCGTGTTCTCTAACCGCTCTCTGTCTCGGCGGTGGCGCGGAGACGGCGGGCGCGCGGCGAGGGGGTCAGTCAACCGTTTTCTTCTTTCGAGAATGGACGGGAATTGAAGGGGAAAGAAGAGGTGGAGAAAATGTTTCAAAGTGGAAAAAGGAAAAAGGGAATGCAATTTTCCTAGGGACCTTGTCCTCGGAAAAATGGAAAATGGAAAGTGGAAAAAGTTGCCAAGTGACAGATACACTGGCTGGATCAAACTAGATACATTTTTCACATAAGCAGCTGAAATTGGACATGTTTATGAAGTGAATAGTAAATAGCATTTCCTGGGTCTTGGTCGGGGCAAATTAATATATGCACATGTCAAGTTGCCCCCCTCCCTCACTTCCTCAACTTATCAAGTCACGTGGTCTAGGGGCAAGCCAAGGGGCTCAAAATTTCTCTCACGTTAAGGTTGGGAAGCTTGGTATGCGTCAGTGTTAAAAATTTCCCACGAGTTTGGGTATTTTTAGGGGTTTTTAGGGTGTTTTTTTGAGATTTTTGAGTGGTTGATGCACCATGTTAATTTTCTACGCTTATATCTCCGAAACCGTAAGCGATATCAAAAAGTTGTCAACTACAAAGTTGTAGCCCTTGAAATTTTGCGTATTTTTTCAGTTGACCACTTTTTGGTATCTTTTACCGTTTTTGAGATACGCAGCCAATAGTCTAGGGTGGCGGTGGTAGTTAGTTGATGCACCATGTTAAGTGCCTATTAGCATATTTCAATAACCTTCAGAGATATGGAGAAATGGACAACTGCAAAAATGTTCAAAATTTTAAGGGCTACAACTTTGTAGTTGACAACTTTTTGATATCTCTAACGATTATCGAGATACGCAGCAAAATATCTATCACATTTGTCATTGCAGTACCATAGACATGTAGATAGGTAAAGTTGCAATTTTGAACTCGAAAAAAGGATAAAAAATGGGGAAAAAACGGTCGTAAAGTTGGTATAATCTCGATTTGAAACTATTCGAACAAACGGACGGATATAAACCGAAAAAGGTTTTGTGTGAGGGTAGAACTGAAAATGTATAGACAGGGTGGGGTTTTTTTTGGAATTTGATTTTTTTTTGAATTGATATGATAATTATGAGGATAAAAAGGTGAGAAAAATTGGGGGAAAATGGTGGGAAAATTGGAAAAAAAATTTGGAAATTTTTAAAAAAATATTATTTTTTGAAAAATTTTTGAAAATTTTTTTTTAATTTTTTTTAAATTTTTTGAATTTAATTACAATTGTAATGTTCCATTTTTAATGTTGTTTTGATTGTAAAAATTAATTATTGAAAATCTATAAAAATTGAAAAACAAAAACTTAAAAAAAAAATTTTTTTTTTAAATTTCAAAAATTTTTAAAAATTTTCGAATTTTTTTCAAATGATTTTTTTTTTGATTTTCAAATGTTTTTTTTTTAATTAAAATTAGATATATTTAAATTCAAACAGAAAAAAAATTCAAAAAAACATTGAAAAAAAGTTGAAAAAAATCGATTTTTTTTTAATTTCTGAAAAATTTTCGAAATTTTTCAAAATTTTCTGTTTGATTTTTAAATGTTGTTTTAGTCATAAAATTAAACATGTTGAAATTTATTGAACATAATTTTTAAAAAAATAATAAAAAATAACAAAAAAATGACTTTTTTTTTCAAATTTTTTTTTCAATTTTTTCCCAAAAATTATAATTATTTCAAATTTTCCCGGTCAAAAAGTTTCAATTTTTTCCACGTTTTCCACTTGTTTATCATCTTATCAAGCGCTTATCACACTGTCTTTTTTCCTTCATTTCTCTTGAAAATTTGGGGGACTATACTAGAGAAGAAATGGCAGTTATCGGCAAAATGGACATGAAAATGGTGGAGAATTGATTACAAAATTACGAAATGGAGAAGGAAGAGAAGGAAATATTGAGAGATGGAAAATGAAGAAAAAATTGAAATTTGAAAAAAAAAATTCAACATTTTTTTTTTCGAAAAATTCGGAAAAGTAATTTTTCAATTTTATTCTTAATATTGTAGATTTGAAAAGAATTTTGTTTTTTTGAAATTTGTTAAAAATTTAAACAAAAATCAAGATTTGCAAATTTGTATTTTTTGAAAAAATTTCGAAATTATTTTTTTTATTTTTTTCCAAAAGTCAGATTTTTTTTGAAAAATTAAAAAAATTCAGTAGTAAGAAAGATTCAATTTCAGTTTTAACATTTTTAAAAAAATTTAAAAAATTTAAAAAAAAAATTTAAAAATCCAAGAAAAAAATTAATTCAGGGAAAAATTTCAAACTCAAAAAAAAATTCACTTTTTTTTAAATATTTGTTTTTGATATTTTGAAAATTAGAAAATTATAAAGAAACCAACAAAAAAATACAAAATTTCTGAAAATAAAAAAAAATCATTTTTCAATTTTTTTCCAAAAATTCAAAACTTTTTTTAAATTATATCAATTTTCAGTTTAAAAAATGTTCCAAAATGTGCAAAAATTCAAGATTTCAATAATTTCAAAAGTCCCTAGAAATTCAAAAAAAATTCAAAATATTTTTTTTCAAAATTTCAAAAAAAAATGTGGGAAAAAGCTGGCGACAATGTGTAAAATTAAGAAAGTTTTTTAATTTTCTGATTTCCACCTGCCTGTATGAGAAAATGAGAGACAGCGCCAAGGAGAGTACCATATGAAAATCACGTGCTCCCCCCGCCAGGTTCCTACCGAGCACGACATTTCGCAACCAGCCTCAAAACCTTCATACCGATAAAAATGTGTCCATAGCGACTTTTCGCAACCAACCACAAAGCCGTCATACTGACCAAATTTGCCTACCCCGACGTTTCGCAACCATAAACTTTGCTAGTCCCGGGGGAAGGTATCTAGGTTTATTCAAGGGGTCTATCTGCCTAAGTGGCAAAGTTTACACACACACACACACACAAATCGACACAAAAGTAACATTGTTATGTATGTCGGTTGGAAAAGAAAAATCGTCGTCGACTTCGGGCCGAAAGAGAGAGAGAAAGACAGAGAGAGAAGACGGTCGCGGGTTGAATCGGGGGGCTGACGAGACAGAGACGCAGAGGGCCTAGAGACGGCAGAGAAGCAGAGTAAGTTGATTGTCGAGGAGAGAGTGTGTGAAATCGAGAGAGCGATGCAGAGAGATAGAGAGTGTTTACACTTTCAACGGGAAAGAGAGGGGCGCCCGCGGGCAGGGGGGGGGGGAAGAAGTGAAATTGTAAGGGGGGGGGTTTTGGGGGGATTGGGGGAAGGAGCGATGGAATGGAGGAGGCGAAGGGGTCAAAATGTGTCCTGGAATACATACAGTAACCACCCCAATCAAGCAATCTTATGGAGAAAAGGAGAAAACGAGAAAACGGTTGCGAAATGTCGGGGTTTAGAAAAATCGAAGTTATGAACAGTTTCGTAGCTGCAAGGCCGGTTGCGAAACGTCGGGAGTTCAAAGTATCAAATTTTCCTACTTTTAAAGTTGCGAAATGTCGCAGTTTCGAAAATTAGCGATATACCATGTTTTGTGGTTGCAAAATTTCGCATTTAAAAAAATCGAGATTTTGAAGTGTCTCCGGTTGCGAAACGTCGCGGTAGACACATTTTCTGTCGCCGTGAAGATTTTTTTGTTGGTTGCGAAGTGTCGCACCCAAAAAACGGGATCAACTCGAGATTTTGAAGTTTTTTCTGCAGCAAGGTTGGTTGCGAAACGTCGCGGTTGCGAAATGTCTTGATTTTGAAGATTTGGGGTTGCGAGATGTCGGAGTTGAAAAATCTGAACTACAAAATAGGTTGCGAAGTGTCGGGGTTGTGAAATTTGGAGGTTTCAAAATTTTTGGAGGTTGCGAGATGTCGAAGTGGAAAAAATCTAATTGTAAACTGCGAAAGTTGTGGTTGCGAAACGTCGCACTGTCAGAAAAACGGTTGCGAAACGTCGGGGTGGCTAAGAACACCAGAATTTCCAAAAAATTCCCAAAACCCAATCAAAGAAAAGATGAAAGTTGACATAGAACAGGTGACACAAAAAATAGAAACAAAACGGGGATTTTGCCCCTGTTTTTCTTCTTTTTTTCGCGATTCTGATAGATATATTTCGTTTTTCCGTTTCGCCCATCTTTTCGTTCTTTCGGGAGCAGCAGCAGCAATGGCTGTGTGTGCCTGTTCCACTATTTGTGCTCTCTCTTTCTCTCTCTTGTGACGTTCAGAGGTTGTGTCGAGTGGTATTGATGATGGAAAGAAACAGAAAGATAGAAAAAGTGGAAAATAGACGAAAAATTGGGAAAAATTGGAGAAAATTGGGTCATTATCGAAAATGCGACGTTTCGCAACCGTTTTGAAGTGTAATATCTTATTTCACAACCCCGACGTTTCGCAACCGGGACAAATTGCTCTATTTTTTGATAGGTACGACGTTTCGCAACCCCGAATGTCTAAAACCTCGTCATTTGATAACCACGACGTTTCGCAACCGGGACAAATTGTGAAACGGTGCTCAGGATACGACACTTCGCATCCACGACGTTTCGCAACTTATTCTGTCAGCGCAATGTCTCGTGACCACGACGTTTCGCAACCACGAGGTGTTTAGGATACGACGTTTCGCAACCCCGACATTTTGCAACTTTTTCACATTTTCAAGCAACGACACTTCACAACTACGACATTTGACTACCACGACGTTTCGCAACCCATCGTTCCAGCAGCAATATCTTGCGACCCCGACATTTCGCAACTTTTCAAAATTTTCAAGCCACGACACTTCGCAACCTCTTTTTTAATGAAAAATGAAAATTAAAAGGGTTTCATAGTTTTTGAGCGTAAAAAATTTCAAAAAATTTCAAAAAATCGCAAAAAAAGAGAATTTCGAGACCGCGGTGAGGGGAGGTCATGGCTAGATAGACAAACACTGGCAGGCCTAAACTATGTGTGTGTTTGTTGTGTTGCGAGCGATTTGAAAAAGAAAAACGAAAAAAAAAAAAAAAAAAAAAAAAAAAAACGAAACACTGGTTTTGGATTGGATTGGATTCAATGAAGAGGGAAGGTTAGGCGGAAGTGGTGGAAGTTCTGAAATGAAAGCCATGATAAATTTAGTTAGGTCTTGAACAAAAAATTGTGAAGAAAAAGTGAAGAAAAGTCAAAAAAAAAATGAGAAAAATCCGGAAAAATGGCAAATTTAGCTAAAATTTTATACATTTTGCTGCGTATCTCCCTAAACACTACTGATATCAAGAACTTTTTAACTACAAAGTTGTAGCCCTAAAAATTTTGCGTATTTTTATAGTTGACAATTTTTCAATAGCTATTACCGTTCTTGAGATACACTAATAGGCCATCAACATGGTGCATCAACTAACTACCACCACCGCCCCACCCTAAAACTATTAGCTGCGTATCTCTAAAACGGTAGGAGATATCGAAAAATTGTCAACTACAAAAATACCCAAAATTTTAAGGGCTACAACTTTGTAGTTGACAACTTTTAGATAACTCTAATGGTTCTAGAGATACGCAGCAAAATACATGGTACTCCTCCGAAAAATCGAAAATTTCGTGAAAATCTTCAAACTACAGACATCTTCCGTTCAAAACCGACACTTTTTGCACTCTATTTTTCCTATTCCCATTAAATTTCTGCGTCTTCTTCTTCTCTCCGTTTTCCGATAAAATCTCCGCGCCGCGCACTCAATCCGCACCTAATTCGGCCGTTTTCACCTGTGGACAGACGTGAATCTTGTTGCAAAGTGTCTGCGTTTTCACCGGCGGAATGGGGTGTGGAATAGCATGAAACAGAGAGGAATTTGTAGCTGCGACGTTTCGCAACCCTGGATTTTGCCGGTTATGTACAAAAAAGTCAGAAAAATTGGAGAAAAATGGCTAAATTTTGAAAACGGTAGGAGATATTAAAAAGTTGTCAACTACAAAGTTGTAGCCTTAAACATTTTGCGTATTTTTGCAGTTGACAATTTTTCGATATCTCCTACGGCTGCCGAGATACGTACGCAACCAATAGTTTAGGGTAGACTTACGGGCGTGATGCACCATGTCAAGTTCAAACTAGTATATCTCGTTAATGGTGAGAGATATCAAAAAGTTGTCAATTACAAAAATACGCAAAACATTAAAAGCTACAACTTTGTAATTGACAATTTTTCAATATCTTACACCGTTCACGAGTTATTGTAGTTGGAACTTGACATGGTGCATCAACTAGCACCGCGGCGCCCGTAAACCTACCTTAAAGCGTATCACAATAACCGTAAAAGATACAAAAAAGTGATCAATTACAAAAATACGCAAAATTGCAAGGGCTACAACTTTGTAGTTGACAACTATTTGATATCTCTTACCATTCTTAAGATATCAGTAAATTTATAAAACATTTTTCAAAAAAAGTGTAAAATTAGCGAAAAAATGGCAATTTCAACAAAAATTCCAAATTTTTGGTATGGTATGTATATAGTGAAAAAGCAAGAATTTTGTGTATTTCAAAACATCACAATATACCAAATCGGCCGTGGGTCTCGTCTCCACTCCCGAATACTATAAGTCAACAGTGTTTCGAAGCGGGGGAGGGGGTTCAATAAGTGTTTGTTTGTCTTTGACCGGGTACAGAAAGAAGAAGAAGAATAGAAAATTTGGAATTGGAATAGAAGCAGAATATAATAAGTTTGCATAGGGAGAGGTCAAACTACACATAGAAGTCGATCGATTTTTGGGGTAGGTCATTTTGAAACCCATGAGATTCTGTCAATTTGCATTGGAAAAAACTGAAAAAAATTGAGAAGATAGGGTGTATAAGGCACTTTATTTTGTTAGTTGACAGTTTTTTGTTAGCTCTGAAAATGAGTTCAGGAAAAATCGATATTTGCTGAAACTATATTTTCACGTCAAATATTGATTTTTGGGTAGGTCATTTTGAAACCCCTGGGATTTCGTCAATTTGTGTTGGAAAAATTTGAAAAAATTTGAGATAATAGGGCGTATTGTGAACTTTATTTTGTTAGTTGACAATTTTTTAATAGCGCTGAAAATGAGTTCAGGAAAAATCGATATGTGCTAAAATTGGTTAAAATTTGATAGGTGCCCAGTTTTCAACTCAACATTTCTATATTTCAAAATTTTTTTCGAAAAATAAGTTCAACTGAAAAAATATAGATAATAACTCAAATTTTTAAGCAAAAAAAACACCTTAAAATCTAAATTTTGAAAAAAGTTATGACACTTTGAAAAATGCCCAAAACTTTTTTTGTGTTTTTTTGAGTGAGGTGCCCGATTTTCAACTTAAATTTTTTATATTTCAACGTTTTTGTACAAAAAAGTGTTTTACTAACAAAATGTAGATTGTAACTTGAACTTAAAAACAAAAAAAAAACATCTAAAAATCTAAACTTTCAAGTAAGTTATGACACTTAAAAATTTACCTCTGTCAAAAAAACTTCTTATTTCGAAACTTTTTGTGAAAAAAATCGATTTTTGTCTCTAAAAATTCAAATAATTTTTTACAATTGCACCATGTAACACTTAGCAATCAACAACTTGCATGTTTTTCGCTTAATACGACGTTTCGCAACCGTGAGAAACCAACACATAGACTCGTCAAACAAACACGGTCGTTTCCCGGGCCAAAAGAGGATTTTCAATGTTTCTTCTTCTCCTTTTTCTCCGTTTTTCTCGAGTGTGACCATGTGTATGTACTTGGGGAGGAGAAGGGGGGAAGAAAAGGAGAAAAGGTCTTGAGTGGAAAAGAAAATAGACGAAACGGACGGTCAGGTGTTCTGTTCCGGTTGTGTTCACATAAAATATGCCTTTCAGGGGTTTATGGTACTACTGTGGCTAGAAATAACAAAAAAAACACAAACACACTCAATTTGTAGCCAAAAATCTGATAAAACGGCACTTTTTCCATAACCAATGCAAAACACCTGACTTCTATGCACTTTTTGCTGTTAAACCGATTTTTTGCATGGATTACATGGTTTTATGCGATTTTCGCAAAGAAATTAGCACTCTACAAGCTCAAAAATACGAAAATCGGGAGAAATCTTGAGAAAAGCCGAAAATCTCAATTTTTTAAGTCACTCAAGTCGTTAAGTAGACGCGCGGAGCTGCCGAAAGCCGCACGTTTATCACAACCTTGCGCTCTACCGCTTAACGTGCACGTTTGGCGCAGGCGGTAACGCCTCTGCCGTTTGAATTTTGGGTTCCTGGTTCGATTCCCCACTGGGGCAAAACTTTTTTTTTCTGGCTCAATTTACGTGAAATAGATGAAATTTTTCAGTTTCTAGGAGAGAAACATCTTGGAAAGCCCTGGGAACCGGGAGAATTCCTCTTCTTTGTGTTTTTCGTCGTAGGGATCGTAAAAATTTGAGTGTCGCATGAAAATATGTCGGAAGGGAAGAAGAGAAGAGGAAGGAGGAAAAAAAGAAGGAGAAAATGAAGAGAAAGGAACCAGGAACAAAAAAGGAAAAAAAACCAAAAAAAAATAATCGAAAAAAAAAAATTTTTTTTTGAAGATCAATTTTTTTTTCAATTTTTTCAAGCTCAATTCAATCTATAGTACCATATTCTCCTTTTCGCTGCGAGACCCATACCTCTAAAAATCCCAATTTTTGCAATTCAAAAAAAGTGAGTCACGCGCTCTGTCCTTCACAGCAATCCTTGAAAACTCTTCATCCGGAAATAAACTTTGCCCTTGGCAGTGTGCCAAACTCATAAACATGCCCCCCCCCCTTTTTCTCGCTCATATCCTTTTTGTTTGTTTATAGATGGAAATTATTATTTTTTCTTTATCTTGAATTTTTTTCGAGTATACAGCGAAAAACGCTTTCTACTGAAAAAAATCAGTTAATCCAACTAATCCAACTTCTATCAACCCGTTTTCACCTGAAAATGACTGTTCAAAGTCTGCAAAAAAGATTTGCCAGTGGGGGGAATCGAACCAGGGAGGCAAAATTGGAGACCGCACGCTGGCACTGCGCCAGCCGTTCTTGCCAGTCGGCGGGGCGCAGGGCTGTGATAAAGGCGCCGCTCGGCGCGGTTTGAAGGGATTTTGGAGAGCGAAAAAAAAATTAAAAATGTTTTTTTTTTATTTCAGCAAAAAAACCTCCAATTTTCCCGGTGGGAATGTGAATTTATCGCATTGGAAACAAAAAAAGAGAAAAAACCGGGAAAAAAAGAAAAAAAATGTTGGAGGGGGGAGGAAAAAAGAAACTAATCAAATAAATAAAACATGTCGTCGGGGGTCGCCCCTTTGCGTTTTTTTCCCTCATTTTTATTCATTTTCCCATCGAATGAGCGACATGAATAGATGGACGGGTGATGAGTGAAGGAAACATTCTAACTTTTGGGTCTTGACGCGAAAACGAGAATTTCGCAAATTTACGTGATAATGAAGTGTCTACTGGAAGGGAAGATAAGCTTATTGTGGCTTTAAGTGACTAGATTAATCCCTTAAAATACTAAAAAAACGGCTAGAAAAAAGTGCCTAATCCGGGCAATCAAATGAGGAGGGTGGGAGGGGTATTAGTGGATATGGGATCAAATTAGAAGCCTGGAGGTTTAGAGCCATTCTAGGATCAGATTATCATTATATTTCTTGGAAAAGAGATCATGCAGAGCTTGCAAAAAAGTTTTAGCCCTATGGGGAATCGAACCAGGAACCCAAAAGTTGGCAGGCAGGTGCGTTACCGCCTGCGCCAAGTGTTCGCTGAGATCGGTCGGCGCGGAGGGCAATGATGTGCGCGGTGTTTGGGGCGATTCGGCGGGATTTTTGGATTTAAAAATTTTCAAAAAAATTGCAACTTGCTCTAAAACAAAAAAAAACCGGGGAAAACGGGAAGAAGCGGTGGAAGGGAAGACAAGAGAAGAAAAAAGAAGAAAAAAAGCGTCCAAGAAAGGAGAAAGACAGCAAAAAAGGCGCCCGTTGAGAGGAGGAGAGGAGCCGGGGAAATTGGCAACATGAGGGGTCCGAATGGCTGGGAAAACGGGCAAAAAAATAGTTTCTAGAGGTGAGAGACGCAGAGAGAAAGGGACTAGAGTGTATTGGGGGGGGAAGGGGTCCCTGGCGAAAGAACCCCCTTCCTCCACGTGACACTCAAGACGATGGGGGGAGGAGGAGGAGGAGGGGGACCAAAAAGAAGAAGAAATGCGTGTATAGGTTGGTGTACAAATTGCTTCTAGGTGCTACTGTTGATTTGAAATTCTGAAAGAACGGAAAAATTCGGAAAAAAACGAAAATTTTCAATTTTTTTGAAAAATAGCAGTTTGGGGTTGGGTAGGTCATTTTGAAACCCCTGAGATTTCGTCAATTTGCATTGAAAAAAATTGAAAAAAATTGAGGTGATAGGACGTATTGTGAACTTTATTTTGTTAGTTGACAATTTTTTGATTGCGCTAAAATTGAGTTCAGGAAAAATCAATATGTGCTAAAACTATATTTTCACGTCAAGTTTGGGGTAGGACATTTTGAAACTTTTGAGAAATTGTTGATTTTTATTGAAAAAATCTGAAAAAAATAGAGGAAATTGGGCGTATTGTGAATTTTATTTTGTTAGTTGACAGTTTTTTCATAGCTCTGAAAATGAGTTCAGGAAAAATCGATATTTCCTAAAATTAGCCAAAATTAGACAGGTGCTCAGTTTTCAACTCAAGTTTTCTATTTTTCAAAATTTTTGTATAAAAAAGTGTTCAACTAACAAAATATAGACCAAAACTTCAACTTTAAAACAAAAAAAAGAACACCTAAAAATCCCAATTTTCCTTTGAGTTACATCAATTTCCAGCTCACCTCTATCAAAAAATCACTCTTTCTCCATTTTTTCCCATTTTTTTTCGGAAATTATATCTACTTTGAACTTTCAATTTGCAAACCAACATGTAGCTTATGTACACATGTTCTCGTATTCCGTTGTGTGCCGTTTCTTTTTTTTTCGAAAAAAGTGTAAGTTTACAACGAAAAATGACGGCATTTTTTGTCTTTTTTTACGGAATTTTTGAAAATTTTTTTCTGGAAAACTGATATTTTATTATTTACATAAATATGTACATAAATAAAATTTTCGAAAATAAAAAACAAAAAACCCGTCAAATTGGGGTTTAAAAATGAAAAAAAAATGAATAAAATTTTCAAAAAAAAAAAAAATGTTTAATTTTTAAAAAAATTCAAAAAAATTTTTGGAAAGACAGAAAAAATTAAAAATCAATAATTGAATTTTAGTACTGTGTGTACTATAAATAAACAACTCAATCCAGCAGGGATACTGTAGAAAAAGTGTCCAATGATCCAACCAAGGCGTGCGTTTGGGTGTTGGTGGAGCCCTAAAATTGAATTTTCATGAAAACGGTGAGAGATATCAAAAAGTGGTCAACTACAAAGTTGTAGCCCTTGATATTCTGCGTATTTTTGTAGTTGACAGTTTTTTGATATCTCTCACCGTTTTTGAGATACGCAGTTAATAGTCTGAGGTAGGTAAAGGGCGCCGCCGTGGGTAGTTGATGCACCATGTCAGGTGCCTACTAGTGTATCTCAAGAATGGTAACAGCTATTGAAAAATTGTTAACTAGAAAAATACGTAAAATTGCAAGGGCAACAACTTTGTAGTTGACAACTTTTCGATATTGCTTACGGTTATAGAGATACACAGCAAAATGCATAGTAGCTAGGCATTATTTTTCAAAAAATCTACATTCTCGAGCTACAGTAACCTTCTGGGTCTCAACACGACATTTCCAAGCCTCACCTGATACTCCTCAGGTATACTGTACAGCGGTGAGCTGACAATCGACCGGGACACCGAGACCCTGCGGATCATCGGCGCACTACTGACACTTCTGAGTCTCGGCTGAAGGTGTTGTTGATTCTGCGGGAGATTTTGATTCGCCGACGACGTCATGGCTCGATTCTGACGCCATTGAGAGTGGAGAACGGGCCGTTCGGATGCGGATGGTTGGGTGAGTGGACGATAGCGACGACGCCAGTTTCGGACCGTCACTACGTCGGCGATACGGACGTTGTTTCGAGAGTGCGATGAGGACCAGGTGGAGGTTGTGGAAGACTGCAAAAAAAAAATGGGTTCTTAGTGAATTTTGGGGTCAAAACACTCAAAAAATCTCAGAAAACCATTAAAAAATCGATATCCTAAAAGTCGATGCACCATGTCAAGTTCTTTTTACCATATCTCGTTAACAAAACGAGATATGGAAAAATGATCAACTACAAAAATACGCAAAACATCAAGGGCTACAACTTTGTAGTTGACAATTTTTTGCTATCTCTTACCGTTCTTGAGATACGCAGAAAAATGTCCAGTATCGATTTATGGTCCTCCCCTTCCTGTGGTAGTCGATGCGATGCACCATGTCAAGTGCCTATCAGTATATCTCAAGAACGGTAGAAGATATCAAAAAGTTGTCAACTGCAAAAATACGCAAAATATCAAGGGCTACAACTTTGTAGTTGACAACTTTTTGATATCTTTTACCGTTCTCAAGATAAGCGACATGGTACACTTGATATGGTGCATCGACTGTCGTTTCTCTGGGTTTTGAAGGGTTTACAGCGAATTTTTGTAAGTTTTCAAGCAATTTGTTTTCTTTTACGTGAATTTCAAGCCCCCCAATCTCTTTTTAAGTAAAAATCAAAACCAACCTCTCCAGAATCCTCGCTATCCGACCGCGGCTTGGTCTTCGTGCGGAAGACGTACAAAATCGCCCAGGCGGGCATGATAAAGTTGATTAAATCATATGGGGTTTTGAGGATTGAGTAGCGGATTTGATCGTGGTCCTGCAAAAAATGAAAAAATGAATTTTTTGAATTTTGGGAAAAAATTTTAGTGAAATTGAAAAATATCAAAAAAAAATTGTGTCAGTGCATTTTGGGAAAACTGTCATAACTTTTTTTAAAATTAAGATTTTTAAGTGCTCTTTTTCTGGTTTTAAAGTTCAAGTTATTTTTGATATTTTGTCAGTTGAACAAATTTTTGTAAAAAAAATTTTAAATATAGAAAAATTTAGTTGAAAATTGGGCACCTTACTAAAACTGACACAAAAAATTTTTTGCGTCATTTTCAAAATTTTATAACTTTTTTCAAAATTTAGATTTTTAGGTGTTCTTTTTTTTGTTCAAAAGTTCAAGTTATTGTCTACATTTTATTAGTTAAACACATTTTTGTAAAAAAATTTCAAAACATAGAAAAATTGAGCTGAAAATTGGGCACCTCACTGAAAAAGTCAATTGTAAAAAAAGTGGTGCTATTCAAATTGTCATAACTTTTTTGAAAATTGCTATTTTATTTTGTTCTTTTTTTTAAACAAAAGACAATATCAAGGGGCACATTTTATCAATTGATTACTTTTCAAAACAATGTTTTGAAAGTGCTTAAAATCCAGTTTCAAATTTTTTTCTAAAAAAAAACTTCAAAAAACTTGAAAACTCACAAAAATCTTGGAACAACTCATTGCGGAGTGTTCATCAGCTAGCATGAACATGCCAACATGGTACGCCAAATCGCAAAAAGTTGCCGTTTCAAATGCCCACATCAAAACGAACACGTCTCGTCGTTGGGCGGCTCGCATTTGAACAGGGGCCGAGATGCGGTTCATTCGGCGGAGGATCATGCAAAACGAGACGAGGGTGAGTTGGACGATCGAGAATTGTCCGAACGAGAACCAGATCCAGTAGGGCGCTGCAAAAAATGGAGAAATTGAGATACGACGTTTCGCAACTGGGGGAAATTTGAAAATCGAGAAAATCCAGAAGTTTAGAAAGTTTAACGGGAAGGAAGTTTTGAAAATTTCCACATTTTGTGCTACCCCGACGTTTCGCAACCATGGAAAATTTCAAGAACGACATTTCGCAACCTCGGAGATTGTAAATCACGAGACTTTACAACCCCGACGTTTCGCAACCCTGACGTTTTGCTACCCAAAGTTTTGCTGCCCCGACATTTCGCTACTACTAAATTTTCAGAGAACGACGTCTCACAACCCCGTCGTTTCGCAACTTTATAAAAATCTCAACTGGTTGCGAAATTTCGTACTTTTAATTAGAAACTCGACAACTTATTCGGGTAGATTTACGAGGCGGTGTCGATTTACGGAGCCAGCTGAGAGAACGGAGCTCGTAAATCTACCCGAACTATTCAAAAACCAACCGATAATTGAAAAACACAAGAAAAAATAATCTAACTTGGTTGCTAAATGTCGTAGTTCTCATTGTAAGCTTGTCAACCTTTTTGGGGTAGATTTACGAGGTTTTATCGATTTTTAGTTCACAATTGTCAGATGCCCGTAAATCGACACCTATCGTAAATCTACCCGAAAATTGGCCATTCTGTATCATTTTCAAGTAAAAAGATGGATTTGGTATCAATTTACGGAGTCTATGGAGCCCACAGAGCCCGTAAATCTACACAAAGCCAAAACCGTACCTCTACAATCCAATCTCGGCTCAACGGAAGACAGTACGTATCCCATAACCAAGAAGGCTGTGAAATAGGTGAAAAGAAGGAAAAGTGCGACGAAACAAAGCCGTTTGCCGGCCGTCGAGCTCCAGTGCATCATGCAGGAGGCAATGTCGAGGTAGAAGTAGCAGACGATCAGCAGGCAAATGGCTTTTGTATAGGACAGGAAGAGCGAGATTTGGGTGTTCCATCCGATTAGCCATTCGAAGGATCTGGAAGGATGGAAATTGGGGTGGTACGACGTTTCGCAACCGGTAGAACCCGTTAAAAACCGCTAAAAATAAGGTTCCGACTGGGTTGCGAAACTTCGGGGTTGGAATTGAGGGGGGTGCGGTAAGTTTTTGCTTGTTTATCATGAAAACTTCAGAAAACTGTTGAATTTGACAATTTGCCACAACCCCGACGTTTCGCAACCAGCGGTTTTTTGTTTTTGGTTAGAAACAGTTAGAACCCGTTAGAAACCACTAAAAAACAAGGTTCCGACTGGGTTGCGAAACGTCGGGGTCGTAATTGGAGTTAGATCATTATTATTATGAAAACTTTTCAATAATTTGTTGAACTTGTCAAATTTGACTACCCCGACGTTTCGCAACCAGCGATTTTTAGGTTAGAAACAGTTAGAAACAGGTACCTAGAAAACATGACTTCAGCCAGGTTGCGAAACGTCGGGGTTGGAGTTTAGGAGAATTATTGATCAGTTATAGTGATAATAACAAAATTTGTCAAATTTGTCAAGTTTGACAACCCCGACGTTTCGCAACCGTGCGATTTTCAGCTTTCAAACAGTTAGAAGCAGTTCAAATAGAAAGCTGTAAGCAATCAGGTTTCGAAACGTCGGGGTTGGAGTTTAGGTAAATTATTGATTATTTATTGTGAAAACCTTTCAACAATTTGTCAAATTTGACCACCCCGACGTTTCGCAACCGGTGATTTTCAAAATTTGAAACAGTTAGAAACAGGTACCTAGAAAGCAAGGTTCCTACAAGGTTGCGAAACGTCGGGGTTGGGGTTTAGGGGAATTATTGATTAGTTGTGATGAACCCCTTTCAAACATTTGTCAAATTTGTCAAATTTGACCACCCCGACGTTTCGCAACCGGCGATTTTCCAATTTTCAAAATGAACTTCAACAAAGGCAAATTTTTCGCGTTTTCTACTGCTTTACTGGAAATTTATATAGAATATGATATATTTTACACCACCGACACTTCACAACTATGCTCCATGTGCGACATTTCGCAACCAACCTACCCGCCAAAACAATGCACCGCCAGGATGTAATACAGCAGGAGCATCAGCTGACTTTGCGATGTGGCATGCAATTTGACGATTCTGGCCATGCAAAGGACGGCTGTGCATATTCCTAGAACGGCAATGACACTGGAACGGACGCAAGCTAAAAATGGGGAAAATTTGGAAAAATTGGGCGGAATTTGAGCGTTTTAGGGGAAAATTTGGTTATAAGGTTATGTATTTTGAGGGAATTTAATTTTCAAACCGATTTTTCTACCTTTCAAAATTTTTTTAGAAAACAGTTCTTAACTGATAAAACACGCGTAATTTCTTCATCTTTTAATCAAAAAAAAGAGCACCTAACAATCTTAACTTTCAAAAAAGTTATGATCATTTTAAAAAAAAACAACAGAAATTTTTTTTTGCTAATTTTTCAAAAAATATTGTCCAATTTTCAAAGCAATTTTTCGGAATTCCAACATTTTTTTAGAAAAAAGTTTTCAACTAACAAAGTACGCGTAATTACCTTATCTTTCAATCAAAAAAAAGAGCACCTAAAAATCTCAATTTTTAAAAAAGTTACGCTAAACATAAAAAATCCATCACCACCTACCCAAAACATTGCGATTTCCGATGCAATTCGCACATAAAACATCTGTCGAATTGCGGTCCGCCGTCTCGTTGTCGTATTTTGGTGATACTAAAATTATCGATTTTCTAAACAGTAAAAAGAGCAAAAAATCGATATTTAAAACTCACAAAACCAATCCAAAAACGACGATGTTGACTGGATTTGTTCCAGTGGCAGGTTGCCAATGTGCATCTAAAAATTCAAATTTTTCATTTAAAAAAAATTCCAAAAAATTGTAAAAAACGTAATAACCGCTTGTACACTTCACAAAAATTGCAAAAAAGTTTCCGAGAAAATGATGATAATGATATTGATAATTTTCACTGATAAGCGCTGGGTTTCAGGTTGGAAACCATGGAAAATTGACGTTATAATTTTTTTTTCGAGTCGAAAAAAATTTTGGGTTACTGTAAGGGTATTGTAGGTCTACTGTAACACAATTAATATGCAAAAAAAAATTTGAAATTTTTTTTTAAAAATGTTTACTCTTTCGCAATTTTAAGCCGATTTTCTTCTCAAAATTTTTTTAAAATTGCACGAAAATTTCGAAATTCCAAATGGACATCAATCTTTGGGTACCGTACGTTCTACAGTAATCCTACAGTAACCCTTTTTTAATTTTGAATATTAAAAGGATACTGTAGCTACAGTAATCCCTCGGAAACAAAAATAAAAAAAATTGAAAAAATCGAAATTTTTTTTTCTGAAATGTTTTTTTTCCCTTCAAAAAAAAGTGAACATTTTCCAAAAAAAACGTTTAAAAATCAGGTGATCAACCGTCCAAAAAAAAAAAAGAAAAAAAACGAACAAAAAAAAGTGTGACAAAACCGGAATGAGCACACAAGGGGTGAAGTGATAAGTGATAAGAAGGTGGTTTTGGAGAGGACGGAAAAAGAGTTGTTATCAGTGATACTGATTGATTAAGGTGTTGGAATGGTAGATGGAAGGTTTCGGAATTTTTTTGGAATTTTTCTGAATTTTTTGAATTTTTTTTTCGAAATTTGAGTGGTTTTCAGTGAAAAATAAGATTTTCTGATTAAAAAACTATTTTTTTAGAGTTATTTTTTGATTAAAAGGTTGGAATTGTAAAAAAAAAGTTTCTTGAAATTTTTTGTAATTTTTTGAAATTTTTTTTTAATTTTTAGAATTTTTTTTTCAAATTTTGAAGGATTTTTAGTGAAAAATAATATTTTTGACAAAATATATTTTTTTTATAACCAATTTTTTAATAAAAGATTGAAATAATCAATAAATAATTTTTAAAATTTTTTAAATGTTTTAGAAGTTTTCAAAAATTTTTTTCGAGTTTTGAGTGATTTTTAGCAAAAAATAAAAAAAAATTTCAAAATTTTTTTGAAAATAATTCATTTAAACGTTACTTAAAATTAGTTTTAAGCATGTTTGTAAAACAATTTCTGGCATTTTCATCAAAGTTTTCAAATTTAATTTTGAAATTTTTTTTTTAAATAATTTTTTTTTAGAAAAATGAGTCATTTCCCATTTCTCATTTCGTAACCAAAAAAAATGAGGAACATGAGGAAAAAATTTGAAAACAATTATTTTGGGTCTCGAAGCAATTTTAAAATTTTTGCATGATTTCAAAAATAATTTTTTGACTTACAAAAAATTCAAAAAAGGAATTTTCGTAAATTTGAAAAAAAAATTCGAAAAAATCGAAAAATAATATTTTTTATTTTGTAGCAATTCTTAAAATTTTTCATTATTAATCAAATTTTTTTATATTCATTCCTAATGTTTTTCATTTGAAATTTAATTTAAAAAAAAACCAAAAACGTGAAAATACATACAAGCCGAGACGGCAGAGAAAGAGAAAAGGGATTGGCATGCATTTCCTACGAGAAATGAGTGAAGGGGTGAGTGAGGAGCGCGCAAAAAAGCTATTTATACGACTAGTATAGTTGTATAGCAAAGAAAAAAAGTATGGGGAAAAATGGAGAAAAATGAATGAAAAATGCTAAAGAATTATGAAAATAAGCTCTACTGGATGTGTATTTAGCTGCGTATCTTAAGAACTGTAAGAGATATGGGAAAGTTGTCAACTACAAAATTGTAGCCCTTGATAGTTTGCGTATTTTTGTAGTTGACAGTTTTTCCATATCTCTTACCATTTTTAAGATACGCAGCCAATAGTTTAGGGTAGAGTTAAGAACGCTGCTGTGGTAGTTGATGCACCATGTTATGTTCCTATTAGTATATCTCGGCAACGGTACGAGATATCAAAAAGTGGTCAACTACAAAAATACCCAAAATATCAAGGGCTACAAATTGATAGTTGACAACTTTTTGATATCTCTTGTGGTTCAGGAGATACGCAGCAAAATACCTACACTTTAAGGTCAAAAAGTCAAAAAATTGAACAGTTTGCATTGTAAAAAATTCAAAAAAAATTAGGAAAAATCCCAAAAATTCAAAAAACGCCCAAAATATTTATACAAACCAGTTACTACCATAAACTAATAAATTTAAAGGCGCATAGTAATTTTCCAGCAGAAATTCAGCCATTAAGCGCAAAATTTCTAGAAAAATCCAGTCAAAATCAAATTTTCGACATGGTACGTGACTGTGAGGGCACGTGAACCGAACAAGCGGCATGACGAATAAACGGAGAGAGAGAAGAGACGCAGACAGCGAAAGAGAGACGAGGGCGACGAGAGAGTGTGGGGAACGAGGAGGGTGGCGAGGGAAATCAGCTGCGGGGAGGCGAAGGGGAAAGTGAGGAATGGTGAGGAATCGGGGAATGAAATGATGGGAAAATGTTTGAAAAAAAACCAAAAAATAGCCCAGAAAATCGAGGAAAAAAATAAAATTTTAAATTTCGAAAAAAATCGATAATTTCGCGAAATTATCGATTTTTTTCGTCATGAAGCGAAATCTCCCAAATTTAGGCTTTCCATTTCCCCAGCTGAATTTTACTTTTTTAAAAAATTTTAAATAGCATAAAACCTGCTAAAAATCAATTTCTAACGGAAAAAAAATCGAAAAATTCAAAATTTTTTCAAATTTTCACTTCGAAACCTAAAAATCGATTTTTTTGTAAATTTTTGCCGTTTTTCTGGTTTTCTTGATTTTAAAAATTTGAAAATGCAATTCATAATTCAAAATTTACTTGAAAATATCAAAAAAAGGATTTTTCGAAATTTTCGCGTCGAGACCCAAAAATCAAATTTTTTGCATTTTACCGTTGGAAAATGATTTTGTAATGGAAAATGATGTAAAAATGCGAAAAAATTACCAAAAAATCAGTGATTTTCGAAATTTTTAAATTTTTGCGCCAAGACCGAAAACTCGAAAAATTCAATTTTTTGTGCAAAAAAAATTTAAAAATTAGTTTAAAATCTGAAAATACTAGATTCCAATCAAACATCGGCAAGAAATGGGGGAAAAAAAACTTCAAAAACAAAAATTTTTCAAAAGTTGCGAAATTCGTCATTTTTCTTCAATTTTGCTCAAATTTTTTCCAAAAATATTCTAAAAATTCCTTTTTTCTTCAATAATCACTTTTTCCCCACTACAAATCCGAATAAATCCCCGTTTTCCCCATTTCCCGGTCCCCAACAATTTCCGGTTCCATCGGTGGCCGTGGCCGAACTCTGATGGCCTAGAAAACGCAACTCGAAAAAGTCGATAGCAGGTGTCAAATTGGCGCGTTTTCTCTCGTTTTTCCTCCGATTTTTGTCAAATTTCCGCCAAAAATTGCTGAAAATCGACAGTTTCCATTGATTTCGGTGGGAAAATGAGCGACTACGAGAGCGTGCTGCTCGTCAAACCCAAGGTTTACGTGTACCGAATTCCGCCCATCGGAACCGGAGGACATAAGTGAGTTTTTCAGTTTTTCTAAGGAATTTTTTGGAATTCACAGTTAAAATGATAAATTTCACCTGTTTTTGGGTGAAAAACCCTCGAAAAAGTGAGAATTTTCGGAAATTTTAGGTGTTTTGAAAAATTTCGAATTTTCAGTCATTTTCAGCCGATTTTAGGGGTATTTTCAGCGAAAAATAGTTGAAAAACGTTTAATTTTGAGTGGAGATGAAGAAAAACAGCGAAAGCGGAGAATTTTAAATTTTTCAAAAAAAAATTAATTTCGAAATTTTTTTTCTTTAAAATTAGATTTTTAACATTTTTCGTGGATTTTAACTCAAATTTTTCGAAAATTCTTTTTTTATTTTTCGTGTTTTTAATTTGAAGCTTACTAAAAAATCTGAAAAATTCTAGAATTGTATTTCAATTTTTCAGAATTTTTTTTTTAATCCGAAAAATTTAATTTCTTTTTCAATTATTCAGCGATATCAGCATATTTTCTAAAAATGAATTCATAGAAAAATATAAAAATAATTTTATTTAATTTAAGAAAATTAAAAAAAAAAATTTCGATCGATTTTTTTTTTTGAAAATTAGATTTTTAGCTTTTTTCGTGGATTTTATAGCTCAAATTTTTTGATAATTTATTTTGAAATTTTTGTTTTATTAGGTCAAAGCTTAATAAAAAATCTGAAAAATTCGAGAATTTTATTTTCATTTTTAAAAAAAAATTGAAAAAAATCCGATTTTTTTTTTTAATTTTTAGATTTTTTTTTGTGATTTCAGCATTTAAAAAAAAAAATTTGAGTCGAAAAAAAAAATTTTTTTTCCCAAAAATAAAAATCGATTTTCAGCAATTTGCATTGATTCTAGTCAATTTTCCACAATTTCAACTCGAAATTATTTTAAAAATTTGATAAACCATTAAAAAATCCAATTTTCAGAGCCGCCGACTGGAACCTGGACGCGCCTGCATGGACCGGTCGAATGCGTCTCGTTTCTATCGGAAATCGGCTGGAAATGCGATTGGAAGATGGGGATTCGGGTCGGTTTATTGATTTTTCCGAGAATTTTGAAGAAATTGATGATTTTAGGCGATTTGTACGCAAAATGTCCGATTGATGCGCATCCGGGCAATGCGGTAGAGGCCGTGTCCGACAGTTCTCGGTATTTTGTGATTAGATTGATGGTTAGTGATGGAATTGAAATTTTGAAGAGAGGAAAAAAAGAGAAAATCGGGGTTTTTGACAATTTGGACTGGGAAATCGAATTTTAAAATTTTTACTGATTTTTTAAAAATGCAAAAAAATTAAATATTTTTTTCAAAATTTTATAATAGATTTTAAAACAAATTTAATTGTAATTTTTTTTTTTTCAATTAAAAATTAATTTTCAAAAATTTGAATTTTAAGTGATGAAATTGAAACTTTGAAGGTTTGGACTCGATTCACTCGAAAATCGAATTTTAAGAATTATACTGATTTTTAAATTTTTTTGAATACTAAAAATAATTAAACTTTAAAAAAAAAAATTTCAAAATTTAAAAATGGATTTTAAAAAAAATTTTAATGTAAGAATATGTTTATTATTTTTTTTCAATTATTTTTTGACGATTTTGACTGAAATTTTTAAATAATTAAAAAATTAATAAGGAAAGGTGAATTAAATTTTTTTTTAGAAACATTTTCTAAAATAAAAAAATTTACTTTGATTTTTTGAATTTATAAATAATTTCTATTTTGTTTTTGAAGTTTGAAACTAATTTTAAATTTGAAAAAAAAATATTTTCGTTGTTTTTTTAATTAAAAACTAATTTTTTTAAAAATAAATTTTAACTTCAATTTTTTTAGAACGACAACGGTCAACAGGCATTCGTCGGATACGGGTTCCAAGAAAGAGGCGACGCTTTCGATTTTAACGTTTCTCTTCAGGTAAAAAAATAATTTTTGGAATTTTCTCGGAATTTTTCGAATTTTTCCGATCTTTGGGCAATTCTCAAAGTTTAATTCTCAACTTTTTTTTTTCAATTTTTCAATTTTAAATTAAATATTCCAGGACCACTTCCGGTACATTGAAAAGAGCGCTCAACTCGAAAAACAGGATCTTTCTGCCGGACCAAGCCTCGATTTGGCGTTCAAGGAGGGACAGACCATCTCGATTAACATTGGGGTGAGAATAGATTTTTGTTTCTGATTTTTTGGAATTTAAATTGCAATTTTTTAATTAAAAATTTATTTTGAACCGGAAAATGGGGTTTTTTAAACATTAATTTAATTTTTTTTAAATTTCAGTTTTTCGGAATTTTTCGAAAGTTAAGATTTTTTTAAAGATTTTGTTTTAATTCGAAAATTTTCGGACGTCTAAGAACATTGAAAAATAGAAAAAAAATTTTAAAATAGTTTTAGATTTTTTTTCTGTATTTTTCGAAAGTTTTCTAAAGAAAAAAGAAAAAAAAATTGAATATGGTTTTTTTCTGATTTTTAATCATTTTTCCGAAAATAAATTCATTTTTATTTTATTTCAGAAAAAAGAAAAAGGCGGAGTCGCCCGTCCACGTCCGGCGGCCCCGGCACCCGGCGGTCTCGTTCCACTTCTCCCGCCGCCACCTGGAAGTGGAAGTGTGGTGAGTGAGGGAGGGAATTTGGGGGATATGAGATTTTTGGGAAATTTTAGAATTTAATTTACAAAAATTGAAAAATTGAATTTATTAAATGGTTTTTTTAATTCAAAAATTATTATTTTTTATTTATGTTCGAAATTAAAATTTTTTCAATTCATTTTTTTTCAATTCATTAATTTGTTCATTTTCAAAATTTATTTTTAAAAATTCAATTTCCAAAAAAAAAAAGATTTTTCTAATCAGTCAATTTTCCCAATCAATCAATATTCCCCTTTATCACTGATTAACAATTCCTGCTGATCTTTTAGTTTTTCCTCTATCACCTCTCCTCTGGTAAATAGTTAGGACTCAATTTTTTCCGTTTATTTTTCTTTTTTTAATGTTTAGAAATTCTTTCCCATAATTTTTGCGGGAAAAAAATCAATTCTAGTCAAATATTTTTCATTTAAATCTAAAATTTTATTTTTTAAATATAATTTTAATTTAAAATTTAAAAAAAAAGGTTCTGGAGTTTATGGAAAATTTTGTTCAATTCTAAACATCCAAAACGTCGATTTTCCAATTTGATTTCATTTTTTTCCGCTTATATTTCAATTAAATTTTTTTTTAAATTTAATTCCAAACGGTTTGTTTTTCGAACGAGTCATAAATTTTAGTTCCATATTTTTCGAATTCCACTTGCATTCCTCGCTTATCGATCGCAGATTTATGTGTGCAAATTTTCGGCAAATTCCCATTGCCCTTTTCCTGTATTTCTCTGCCGTCTCTTCATTCCTCACACTCTTCCTCGTCGCCAGGTGAATATGTCTGCGTCTCTCGCTCTCTCCTCATTTTTAGGTCCTGCCTGACTCAGTTTCGTTTTCATTTTTGTCCTCGTCGTCGTCGTCGTCGTTTTCACACCAATTTTCTTCCCACTTTCTCCCTGGATTAGGTCTTGTGCCTTGGGATTTTGGGGAGTTTTCTAGTGTTCTAGTATTGATTTTAGCACTAGTTCTGACTGGATTTTTGACTGGAAATTTTTGATTTAATTTTGAAATTTTTTCTGGCATTTCATCATGTTAATCAGAGCAGACAAAATTTAAACAACGTTTTGTTTTTTCTAGCGCGAAAATTTTTTTTAAAAATTTTTTTGAGACTATCAAATATTTTGAAATATTTTTTTAAAATTGAAATTTGAAACTAAAAAAATTAATCTTTTCTCAAAATTTGATTGTCTAACTCTCATTTATTTTTGAAAAAAAACTTGAATAAATTGGATTTTTTTTTAAAATAATCAGAAAAAATGTAAAAATTTAAATTTTTGAAAAAAAAATTCAAAAATTTGGAAAAAAATAATTATCCACATCATTTAAATCAAAGCAGACAGATTTGTTTGTTTTTGAAATTCAGGAATTTAAGAAATTATTTCGTCATTTGAAAAAAAAATTTAAAGTGAGCAAGAATTTTTTTTTTTCGAAATTAATTTTTAAAAAAATGTTTTTTTTTGAAGAATTGAGCATTTTTTTTGGTATTTTGAAATTAAGGAAAAGACACGTTTTTTTTTAAATTTAATTTTTGGAAAATTGAAAAAAATCATTTTTTTTCAAATTTTGTGAAAAAAATTTCGAAATTTTAAAAATTTTGTTTTTCGAAAATTATTCAATGAATTACAAAAATGATTGTTATTTCCAATTTTCGAATTTAGAGTTTTTTCTTAATTTTCAGGAAGTTTTAAAGATTTTTTTTTTAAATCGAAATTTTAAATTTTACCATATTTTCAGATCCGCAACTCCCGCCCATCTGGATCCTCGTTTCCAGCTCCTCCATCTGCGTCATCGTCGTCTTCGACGACGAATTCTGGAAATTTATTAGATTTTTGAGAAAAAAATTTTCCAAATTCATAATAAAAAAAATCGAATCAAAAAATTTCATCAAAATTAAAAAAAAATAAAAAAATGATTTAAATCAAAAATTAAAATTTATACAAAAGGAATTAAATTAACATAATTATCCGCGATTTTTTAATTTAAATTTAATTATTCAAAAAAAAATTCCCCTTTTACCTAGATGCTGTGATTTGAGATAATTCTATGTATTTCGTTGTAATTGCTTGTAATTTAATTTTTTTTCTCCTTTTTTACATTTTTCTACGCATATTTATTGCTTCCTTCTTACTTTTTCCGTACAATTAATTTTCAGAATTTTTAAAAATAATTTAAAATTTATTTATATTTTTCCTCTATTTTTCTGGATTTTTCTGGATTTTTTCAATTTTTCAACGGTTCACAGCCGGTTTTTTATCTTTTTTAATCGTCCATTTGCTATTTTTTTCAGAATAATTTTTTCCAGGCGACTTGGGTGAGTTCCGAATCGAAATAATCAGTGGAGACATATTTTAACCGATAGTGAAAACGGAGAAGACTCGGAAAATGCTTACTTTGGTGAGTTTTTGAAAAATAAAATTTTACATGAGATTAAAAAAATTAAAATAGAAAAATTTGAAATTTTGACAGAATTTTTTTTGAATTTATCGAAAAAATTAAATTTAAAAAAATTGAATTTGTTAAATAAGTTGAACAAGATCAAAATTTGACGCTTATCAATTTTCAAACCTAAATTCAAAAAAATGGAGAATTTTTTTTTTTTAAATTTTCAATTTTATGATTAAAATTGAAGTTAAAAATTTGCGATACCTCACCAATTTTTTTCCCAAAATTGAATTATTCAATTCTTATTTAATTTCGAAAAAAACCTGAATTAATTGGAATTTTTGAAAAAAAAACAATCAGGAAAAATTTAAATTTTTGAAAAAAATTCAAAATTATGAAAAAAATTATCCAAAGTTTTAGTAAAAATTTTGTTTTCAAATAAAAAAAATTGAGTTTAAAATCTACTATTTCAGAAATTATCTAGAAATTTAAAAATCAAATGAAAAAAAATCAATTTTTTCCATATTCTGACCAAATTTTGTTTTCAAAATTTTCAAAATAAATTTTAAAAACGAGAAATTTCGATTTTAAAAAATAATGTTGAATCTAGTTCCATTTTTGATGTTTTTCGGAATTTTTCAAAAATAAATTTTAATTTGAAATTTTTCATTTTTTTTTGAAGTCAAAATTTAAAAAAAAAACATTTAAAAAATTTCGAAAAAAAAAATTTTAAAATTGTTATTGTTAATTTTTTATTTTTCAAAAATTTTCGAAAAAAATTCAATTTTCCTCAATTTTTTCAGTCCGGCGGTGTCTCGGTCCCCCCAGCGGGTTCAGCGTCTCAAGTGGCCATTCGTCGTCTCCAAAAAGACTACGCAAAGCTGGTTCAGGACCCGGTCGACGGTATAAGTGCTCTTCCGAACGACGAGAACATTCTCGAATGGCATTATTGTCTGCGCGGATCGCCCGAAACTCCGTTCGAAGGTGGCTACTATTGGGGAAAGGTGATCTTCAAGGAGAACTTCCCGTGGAGTCCGCCGGCGATTACCATGATCACACCGAATGGACGGTAAGCGGTTTTATTTTTGTTTTGAGGGATTTTAGATTAAATTCATTCATTTTTTATTTTTTTGAATAACAGAATGAATTTAAAAAAAAATAAAATTAATTAAAGATTAGAAATTAATTAATTAATTAATTATTAAAAATATAAAAATTATTTTATTAAAAGTTAAAGATTGACTGAAAATTTGAGAAATTTGAAAAAAAAGCTGTTTTCCAATTTTCTGGAATTTTTAATTTTTTAAAATTCTGAATTTTTATTCATTTTTTCAAATTTTTAGCAAAAATTTGATTTTTTTCAAAATTGTTTTAATTTACAGTAATAATTAAAATATTCAATTTTAATTTTTGATAATTTTGACAAAAACTTTGGATTTACAACATTTTAATTTTTTTATTGTTTTTTTTTCTGAAAATTTCGAAAAAAAATTATTTTTTGTTTTTTCTGATTTTTTTTTTCAAAATTCTGAATCTAAATTTTTTTTCAGCTAAAGTTTCACTTTAAAAATTATTTTAATATTATGCGTTCCCGAAATCGTAAGAGTTGAGATTCAAACGCGGCATCGCGTCCCGCCACGATTTCCTCTTTTTTTAGTAAAACTACGGTAGAATCCACCGTAGTTTTACTAAAAACTAAGGAAATCGTGGCGGGACCCGGCCGCGTTTGAAATCTCAACTCTTACGATCTCAGGAACGCATAATAATTCTAAAACTCAAATTATTCAATAATTTCAATTTTAGGAAAACATCTTGCGATTTTTTTTAAAATTTGATTTTTCGAAAATTTGGAATTTTTAAAAAAAATGTCATTTTTTTATCTGAAAATTTGAAAAAAAAATTGTTTTCCATTTTTTCTGTATTCCTTTCACTCTAAATTCAGGATGTGAGTTTTTGGAATTTTTTGAATTTAAGACAATTGACAAAAATGGAAAATCAATTTTTTTAACAAAAAAAACTCTAATTTTTTTTTTAAATCTAAAATTTTAAATTAAAAAAAAAAAAACTAATTTTTCAAAATTTAAATTTCAAACTAATTTTCCCCGATTTCCAGCTTCTCAACGAACACTCGTCTGTGTCTGTCCATCTCGGACTATCATCCGGAATCGTGGAATCCAGGATGGACGGTCAGCGCCATTCTCATCGGACTTCACTCGTTCATGAACGAGAATCAGGCGGCGGCTGGAGCCATCAACGGAACTGCTCAGGAGCAGAGGAACTTTGCGGCGGCTAGCAAGGAATTCAATTGCACGGTGAGCATTTTTTTTTCGTTAGTTTTTGAAAAAAAAAATGAAGATTTTTGAATGATTCTAACGTTTAAATTTAAATTCTAATTTTTTAAGTTAAAATTCACACAAAAAATATATTCATAAAATTTAATAATAAAAAAATGTTAAAGACCATTGCGATTCGATCCAAAAAAAAATTTGGAAAAATTTTGAATGAATAATATTTTTGTCCTCGTTTAGTGAAAATTTGAGAAAATAAAATATTCTGAAATTTTGATTTTTTTTAATTGAAAAATTAAAATTTTGATTAAAAGTTTTCAAAATAAATTTATGAAAAATTTGATTTTTATTGAATTTTAGTTTTTTCAAAATTTTGGAAACATTAGAATTTTCAAAATTTTAAATCGAAAAAAAAGGTTTTGAAAAAATTATTTAAAAAAAATTAAATTTTACTAAAATTTACATTTTTTTTTCTCCGTTTTCTGAATTTAAAAAAAAAAAAAGACGTTGCAATTTTTTAGAAATTATTCTAATGATTCTGATGATGAAAATGATGAATTTCCGATGGTTTTTGAAATTTTTTAATCACAAAATCCAATTTTTCGAAACAAATTTCATTTTTCATTTCAGTACCGTGAATTCCGTCGCTTCTTCCCGCAATTCGTGCAAGAATGGACCGGTGTCACTCCGCAACCGAACGAGCCGAACGTGGCTCCAGTGATGCTGGCGGCGCACGCGACTCCAGCCGGAATAACCGTTCCGTCGATCCATCACCACAGTTCTCGTGACGCGTACGCTCTCGCCGCTCACCACGACGCCATCGAGCAGATGATGAACGCGGCACGCGGAGCAGCCAATCAATTCATGGCGGCTCGACCTCCGGCGGCAATGGCTCCGGCACCACCAGCACCAGCACAATTGAACATGGGAGGCGTCGGCGGACCGGCTCCTCTTCAAGGTAGGGCGGCAGTGGGCGGCGATGGCTTCGTTAAGAGAGTCATGCCCGACAGAAATGCCAAGAAGAAGTGAAATTGATGGGGGGAAAAGGTGCGCGATGTTGAGGAAAATTGGAAAATCGGGAAAAATTGGAAATTTGATTTTTTTTGAATTTTGAATTTTGAAATTCAATTTTTTTCTAATTTTTTAAGATTGGAATTTTAGAATTTTAGAATTTTTTCTTGCAAAAATAAAATTAATAATGCTATTTTTTGACGAAATTATCAATTTTTTTTTTGAAAATTGATTTTAAAAAAAGTTTTACAGTAGTTTTCGAAAATTTCCGCCTGAAAATTTAATTTTTTGAAAAATCAATTAATGAATTTCTAAAATTCAATTTTTGTTCAATTCAAGTAAATTCATACAATCGAAATTGAATATTGATTTTTTTAGAAAATTTAAAAAAAAAATTCCGAGAAAAAAACTCAATTTTAAATTTCGAAATCCAGAAATTCAAGAAAATTTTGTTTTTTTTTTCACGCGAAAATTGGTTTTCGAATTTTAGAAATTGTGAAGTGTTTGAATAAAAAAACTTCCGAGAAATTATTTTTGGGAATTTTTTTTAATTCAAGTTTGAAAATTGAAAATTTTGAATTTTAAGCTTCAATTCCAAATTTTTCTCAATTTTCTCAACGCATCGCGTTTTCATTTCTTCCTTTTTCACATTTTTTTCAAAAATTATTATTCTTTTTAACCGGCATTCCTGGCTGGAGCCATGATCTCTCTTGACGATGATTTTTTCCAAAATTTTTGATTTTTTGATGAATTAATCGATTTTCTCTCTCTCTCTCTCTCTCTCTCCCTCGTTTTCGATTATATTTTTTCGCAAAGTTTGTTGAATGATAACAAAATAAAATTTGATACGTTGGGTTTGTTTGTGTGTTCTGTTTTTTAATGAGAGAGATTCATTTTTAGATGTATTTTATCGATTTTTCCATGGGAAAATATTTGAATTTTGAGTAAAAAATTTAAAAAATCAATTTTCGAGGTTTTTAGATTTTTTTGTAATTTAAAAAATTATTGTATATTATTTTTAATTTAGAATTAATTTTTGCTAACCAAATTTTCTCTTTGAATTTTTAAAAAATTTTGATTTTTTGATTTTTAAAATTCGAAAAAAAATTTAAAAATTATTTTGAAATTGAAAATTTAGTTTACAAATTTGGAAAAATGGATTTTTTTTCAAATTTTAGTCTAAAATTTTTTTGAAATTCAATTTAATTTTTTTTTAAATTAAAAATTCAATATTCAAAATAATTTTTAATTTAAAAAGTTTATTTTCAGATCAAATTTTTTCTCACCAATTTTTAAAAATCTTTTTTTTTCAAGCCAAAAATTATTATTTTCAGAAATTTAATTTTATATTCAAAATTTGAAAAAAAAACCTTTTTTTGAAATTATTGAAAAAAAAATTCAAAAAATTTCAAATTTTCAATTTTCTAAAAAAAAACGTTTATTTTTTTAATTAGCAAATTTTATATAAAGCTTGAACTGAAAATTCAAAAAAAAATCAATTTTCTATTTTAAAAAAAATTTCCAAAAATTTGAAAATAGAAAAAATTTCCCAAAAAAAAAAAAACATCTTCAATTTTCAGGCGGTTATGCTGCGTACATGGGACCACCACCACCGGCGGCGCAAATGCCGCTCTATCCTCGAGATTACCGTGCAATGGCAGCAGAATTCGCGAACAATTTTGGATACCACGGATACCAGGCTCCGCCGGTTCCGGCCCCCCCTCTCATGGCTCCTCTTCAGCTTCCACCTCAACCACAACCACAGCCACGTCCACTTCCAAACCCCGCAGCACGTCTTCACGACCCAGAAGCGATCGCAGCGGCCGCAGCAGCCGCCACAGCCGCCCAAATCGCCCGGCAAGAACGGCTGGCTCGTTTCAGAATGGAACAGATCAATGGAGGACCGATTCGTGGACATGGAGGTGCTGGAGGAGGAGGAGGGCTCTTCGGAAGAAGAGATGATCCGGTGGACGATGGTGCGGCTGGGAATGCGAATGGAAATGCGAATGGAACAGCCAGACGCGGACGTACACCGCAGGTGTGTGAGTTTTTTTTGAATTGTTTTAACGGCGAAAAAATTGAAAAAAATTTATTTCAATTCAAATTTTGATTTAAAAATTTCTATTTTTAATCAATTTTTTTTAGAATTTAATTTTAATTTTTTTCGATGATTTTCAAATTTTAATTTTAAGTTTGAATTTTAATTTAACTTAAATTTGAAAAAAATCGAGAATTGTATTTTTTTCCATCAAAATTTAAGATTTGAAATTTAAATTTAAATATTCGAAAAATTTTTTTTTTTATTTCAATTCAAATTTTGATTCAAAATTTATTTTTTTCGTAAATTAAAATTTAATTTTTTCTAGGTAATTTTTAAATTTTAAACTTGAATTTAAACTTGAAAATTGAACATTTTTAAATTTTTTTTTCATTAAAATTATGATTTGAAAATCTAAAAATTAAAACTTAATTATTTTTAGGTATTTTAAAATTTTAAAATTTTAAACTTGAATTTAGTTTGAAAATTCAAAAAAAAAATCGAAAAAATATTTTTTCATTTAAATTTTAAAATTGAATAAAAAAAATAATTTTTTAGATGAATTTCGAGATAGCTTTCAATTTTTAAAATTTAGATTTGAATTTAAGTTTGATTTTTTTTTCCAATTTTGAAAATTTTTTGTAAAAAAATATTTTTTTGATTTAAATTTTAAAAATCTATTTTTTCAAAGTAATTTCAAAATTTTGAGCTTGAAATTTTAATTTACTTTTGAATTTTTTTAATAAAGAAAATAAAGTGAAAATTCACCAAATTTCTCGTTGAAAAAAATATTCAAAATTTTTTTTTTCAAAATGTAAAAATTTAATTTAGTCGCCCTTTTTCCGTTCAAAAACTGAATGTTCCCATTGTTTTTGAATTTTTTTTTTTTAAAACTGGGAATTTGCTTCATTTTGTGAGAAAACAAATGAAGAAAATTGCCAAAACTGATCTTGGTGATCTGATTTTTCTGAATAGAAAAAAATTAATAATAAAATTACATTTCCCCCTCATTTTCAATAATCCTCCCGCCGACTACTAAAAAAGATTATTCTCATCATCACCCTTTCCCCCTTCTGATTAGCCAGAATCAGGTGGGCTTGGGGATTCGTCTGATGACGAATTCCCTATGCTCCTCCTCTTTTTCTCTCTCTCTCTCTCTGTCTCTCTCTTTTTCTACCCACCCATCCGTCGATTTTCGCATTCTGCGCGACGCCTCGCGCTTTCATTTCCGTTTAGATGTGTGTGTGTGTGCACGTGCGTGCACACATGCACAACATGGATTTTCTCTGGATATTGTGGGTTTTTTTGGGATTTATGAGAAAATAGGTGGAATTTTAAGGATTTGGTGAAAAATTTGGATTTTTTTTTAAATAAGACTATTATGAGATTCAAACAAAGTGGCGATGTCTGCATTTAGACCGTGTTTAGGTTCCCGCCACGATTTAGATTACGGTAACACTCATTTTGGCTGTGCAAAACATTTTTATTGAATTTTTCGATGAAAAAACCGTTTTTCTTTAAGTTTTTTCAGTTTTTTTTTGCAAAAAGCTTTGAGAAAAGCAATTATATATCATTTCCAGTTTATTTGCATTGATTACTCTCCTTTTTTGTCGGTTTAACTCGTTTTTTTCAGGAAAGGACAAAAAAGTAGAGAATTCAGTGAAAATAAACTGGAAAATGAATTTAAATCTATGTAATTGCTTTTTTCAAAGCTTTTTGCACAAAAAAACCGACAAAATCCGAAGAAAAACGGTTTTTTCATCGAAAAATTCAATAAAAATGTTTTGCACAGCCAAAATGAGTGTTACCGTAATCTAAATC
>LR563993.1:0-27877 GCA_900536345.3 Caenorhabditis sp. 39 LS-2015 | reverse complement strand
CGGTTTTTTCATCGAAAAATTCAATAAAAATGTTTTGCACAGCCAAAATGAGTGTTACCGTAATCTAAATCGTGGCGGGAACCTAAACACGGTCTAAATGCAGACATCGCCACTTCATTTGAATCTGGTAGTAATTAAAAAAAATTCAAATTTTGAATAACAAAATCTTGGGTTTTTTTTTCGTGTAAAGCTTATTTTTAAAACGAGAAGAATTGAGCGGCAAAGCAAAATTTTGATACTTACGTTTTTCATTTTTTTTTTTTTAAATTTTTTAAACTAATTTTAAAAATTGCCATTTTTTTCATTTTTGGGTGCTATTTTTCAAGCATATGTAATTTTCAAAAAATTAAAAAAAAAAAAAGGATTTTATTCCTATTTTCACAAAATTTATCAAAAATATAAATATTTAAATTTTCGAAATGGCTCGTACAAAATTAATGTTAAAATTTTTTTTCAAATTATTTGAACAGGAACAATTTAAAAAAAAATTTTCGATTCCAAATTTTCTCAAATTCAAAATTTTTAATTTCTATTTTTTCGGGTTTTCAAATTTTTTAAATCTGAATAACTTCTTCCCGCTCTATCTCTCACTCTTTCTTTTTTCGCTTTCCTGCTCCTTTTTTCTTCTTTTTTTTTGGAAAAATAAATAGAAAGGCAAAAATATCCTTATTTTTTTGTTTTTTTGGTGAAAAATTGCAATTTTTCCAAAATCTCACTATTAAAATGTTTTTTTTTTTAAATTTTAAATTTTAAAAAATTGTAAAAAAAAATAGCTCAAAATTAATTTTAAATTTTTCCAATTTTTTTTGTTGAAAATTTTAAATTTTAAAATTTAACTTTAAATTCAAATTGCAGTTTGAAAATTTAATATCAATCAAATTTTAATATTTAAAAAATAATCGCAATTAAATATTTAATGTCAATGGATTAATATCAAATAAATTTACATTTTTTAATTGATTAAAAAAATGTAATATTTATTTTTTATTTTTAAAAGTCTGTCCGTTTAAAAATTTTAGTTTAATTTAATTTTTTAAATGAACAAGAATCGAGAAAAAAAAATGAAAATCAATTCCCTTTATTTTCCAGGATCCCTACGCCCCGGTGCTCAACACTGACGGTGCCGCAGCGCCGAAGCGCCAACGTGGAAACGACGGCGGTGTCATTGAGCCGATCACTCTGGACTAGTGGGGATGATCCATTCCACCACCACTGACAAGGTTTTTTGGTCTAAAAACAAACATTCTGTACATATTGCTGTACAATTGTATCACCACTTATTTTATTTACTACTTTTCGTCTATTTTAACCTATTATCGATTTTTTTTTTGATTTTTTTCGTCTTAAAATTGACAGATCTGTTCTGATCCGTTTTTTCTTAATCGAGAATTGTATTTTTCGCCGGCTACAAACTATATTATTCGTTCCTGAAATTTGAAAAGTTGAGATTCACGGGTCCCGCAACGAATTTGGATTTTGGAGAACTAAACAAAAAATTCTGCAATTTTTTTCAAATAATTTTCCAAAAAATGCGATTTTCCAATTTTCCCATGATTTTTGGCGTTTTTTTCGGTACAATCGAATATTATAATATTCAAATGAAGTGGTCAATGGGTCCCGCCACGCTTCTAGATTACGGTAACACTCGTTTCAACTGTGCGAAGCATTTAAATTAAATTCTTCGAGAAAAACCGTTTTTTTTTCGGGTTTTGTCGCTTTTTTTGCAAGAAGCTTTGAAAAAGAAAAAAAAGCGATTAGATATTGTTTTTCCAGTTTATTTTCATTGTTTTCTCCCATTTTTCTGGGTTCACTTTTTCCTGAAAAAAAAACGACAAAAAAGGAGAGAAATCGATGAAAATAAACTGGAAAATATATATATAGCTGTTTTTTTTCTTTTTTTTCCAAAGCTTTTTGCAAAAAAACCCACAAAACTCGAAAAAAACGGTTTTTTAGCAAAAAATTCAGCTGAAATGCTTCGCACAGCCGAAATGAGAGTTACAGTAATCTAGAAGCGTGGCGGGAGCCTCGCCGCTTTGTTTGATTATTATAATATTCGATTGTAGCGAAAAAACGGCAAAAACCAATGGGAAAAGGGAAAATTGAATTTTTTGGAAAATTTTTTGAAAAATTTTACAGAATTTTTTGTTTTCTTTTTCTAAAATTAAATCCAAATTCATGGCGGGACTCGTAAATCTGAATTTTTATAATCCCAGAAATGAATAATAATTGTAATGTTGTTGTATTGCCACGTCCCCGTCCACCTCAGATCTGTTCTCTTTTTCTAGTTTTTTTAATCGATTTTTCCTCATTTTTTATCGATTTTCCGATTTTCACGCATTTCTCCCGATTTGACCGCCCATTTGACCCCCGCCCATCAGCCCTTGTGAAAAAACAACTCATTTCCCATCCGTTATACTTCCTTTTCGTCCCGATTTCTCCTGCGACTCGTCTCCTCATTATTGGTATGTTTTTGCCCCGTTTTTCCTTTTTTTTCTCACCATTTTCACCTAGTTTCCTCTATTTCTTCTCTCTGGGAATTTATTGATTTTATTTTTATTTTCATTTTTATCTGAATTGATCGCCTATTCGAAAACGACAACTCGACTTGGTTTTATTTTTTTTGGAATTTTTTAAAAATCTATATTCTTCTTTTTTTTAACTTCAACCCACTCCGATAACACAACAATGAATACGTTTTGTGATTTATAATTTAGAAAAAAAAATTAATTGATTTATATATATTTTTTGGAAATTTTCGGTTGATTTTCCGAATTTTTATTTATATTTATTGAAATTTTTTTTTTCAATTTTTCAAAATTTTTTTCAGCAGAAAATGCCGTCAGAAGTACCCACAGTTGCACTGCAGAGACTGAAAAAGGACTATGCGAGACTTTTGAAGTGGGTTTTTTTTAAATTTAATTTTTTCGAAAATGGCTTAAGTTAGCTTAAGAAAAGAAAAAAGAGGAAAAAAGAAACTTAAGAAAAAACTTTAGAAAAGCTTAAGGAAAGTGAATTTTGAAGAAAAAAAATTGGAAATTTGGAATTTTTACAAAAAAATTGAAAAAAAGTTGTTTTTTTTTTTTGAAATTTTTAGAATTTTTTATTTTTTTTATGTGAATTCAATTTTCTTTATTATCTAAAAATGGCGAATAATTTAAATCAATTCAAAAAATGATTTGGTTTTGGAATTTTTTTTGAAAAAATTTGAAATTAAAAAAAAATTCCTGTGATTTCAATTTTTGTTATTTGAAAAATGGCAAATAATTTTAATCAATTTTTTAGATTAAAAAAAAAATTTTTTTAGTTTTTTACAAAAAATTTTAATTTAGTTGAATAAAATGCGAACAATTTTTATTTATCGTTTAACAACAATCATCAAATTTTTCTTTTTTCTTTGATTTTTTTTTCTAATTTTTCCTTTTTTTGCAGAGAACCAGTGCCATTCATGAAGGCGGCACCATTGGAAACCAACATTCTCGAGTGGAGATACATTATATTTGGAGCGCCGAAGACGCCGTATGAAGGTGAATTTCAAGAAAACGAAAACATTATTACCTTGTTTTTTTTTTGTTTTGAAAAACCCGTTTTTTAACATTTTAAAAATAAAATTCTCGATTTCCAGGCGGCATTTATCAAGGAAAACTGCTATTTCCCAAAGATTTCCCCTTCAAACCGCCCGCGATTCTGATGATGACGCCCAATGGACGGTTCCAGGTGAATTTGGATTTTAATGATTAAAGAATAGATTTTTTCTGTAAAAAAATTGAAATTTTTTTCAAAGATTACATTTTTGATGAAAAAGTTTTTTAAAAAAATATATATTTTTTTAATTCAAATTTTTTAAAAATTAACTCTTAATAATTCCAAACTGCAAAACTAATTTTTGAAAATTAAAAAAAAACTGATTTAAAAATTTAATAAGTTTGAAAAATTCAAAAATCCTATTTTTTAGAAATTCAATTTTTTAATTTTTGAAAAATTCGGAAAAAAAATTTTAGATTCATTTTTTTTAAATCTCAGAAATGCTAAAAATTAATTTTTGAAAATTGAAAAATAAATGATTTGAAAACGTTTGAAATCAATTTTCTAGGAATTCAATTTTTTTAATTTTTGAAAATTTTTGAAAAAAATTTATTTTTTTATTGCAAAAATCAATATGAAATAAAAATAGTTATAAAAAAAATGCTAAAATTAGTTTTAAAAATTAAAAAATTCTTTTTTTAAAGTTCAAAAAAATATTTTTTCATGCAGTTCAATGATTATTTTTCCCCCAATGTGAAATTTGATTTTTTTTTTCAAATCAAAAACCCCCATTCCGCCTTTTCCATTTCAGACTAACACCCGACTGTGTCTGTCCATCTCCGACTATCACCCGGACACGTGGAACCCGGCGTGGACGGTCTCGACGATCATCACCGGACTGATGTCGTTCATGAACGACAACCAGCCGACGCTCGGCTCGCTCGTCTCATCCGAATCGGAACGCAAGCTGTTAGCGCGCAAATCGAAGCAGTTCAACCTGAAAGACAAGACGTTCTGTCAACTGTTCCCCGAAGAAGTGGAGAAGATTCAGGAAGAGATGGAGAAGATGAATCAGGAAGAGCTCGAGAGCATCCGGGAGGAGGAGTCGGCGCTGAAAAGGTGAGGCGGCGCAGTTTTTAAATTCCAAATTTCAATTTTAAAAATTGAAAAAAAAACGCGGAATTTTATTAATTTTTCTCCGGAAAAAAATTGAATTTTTTGAAGTTTTTAATTTTTTTTTGTTTAAAACTTTGGGAAATCAATTTTTGGAAATTTTTTAAATTTTATTTACGATTTTCAGATTTTTTTCAAATTTATCTAGAGTTTTTAAAATTTTAAATATTTCATAAATTTTGATCATAAAATTTTTGAAAAAATGATTTTTTTTTTCCAATTTTTTTTTCTGTTTTGAACAATAAAAATAAATATTTTTTAAATTTAAATTTTGAAATTAAGGTTGTTTTTAAGAAACAATTTATTTGAAAATTTTTATTGTCAATTTGCAATTTTTGAATATCTAAATTATTTGAAAATTAAATTTAAAATTAAACATGTTTTAATTTGGGAAAAAAAAATTTCAGAAAATTAAAATCAAACTTTTCAAATGTTAAAAAAAAAAATTTCAAAATGAATAGTTTTTTTGAAAAATTTTTGGAATTCAAAAAAAGTGATTTTTTTTTGAAAAAAATTTTTAAGTTCATTTTTTCTTTGAAAATTTCAAATTATCGATTTAGCAACAAAAAAAATTAGCAAAGATAAATATTTGAGAATTGGAAAAAATGACATACATTTTTTTAATTTTTGTAATAAAAAATTTGAATTTTTTTAAAATTGAAAATGACTTTTTGTGAAAATTTTTGAAATTTTGAGTTTTTACAAAAAAATTTATTTAAAAATTTTAATTTTTTCACATTTTTATTTTTCTCTAGAAAATGCACATATTTATTTAATTTTCAAATTTAAATAAGAAAATTTGAATTTTGTGCAAAGTTTCGAAGTTTCCCGTGAAATCATTTTAAAATGTTTTGTTAAATTGCAAAAAATTAATTAACTATTTAATTTTTTTTTTTCAATTTCCAACGTTTCAAAATCGTGAAAATTGTTACATTGCTAGATTTTCCAAGTGCAAAAATAAATTTACGAAAATTCCCAATTTTAGACGCAAAGGCGACGCGACGCGCGGCGTTCCGCGCCTCTCCTCGTTCGTCTCGAATGTGATGATGATTGCAGGCGTGGCCATACTTGCGTTTGCAGTTAGATATGTGGTTTTGGCGGCGGCCGAGTTGGAGAAGAGTTCTAAGCGATAAATGAGCCGTTTTTCGATTTTTTTTTGGACCAAAATTTCAACAAAAAAAAATTTCCCATTTTCTAGTCTAAAATTTTTGAAAAAATTCGAAAAAAAAATTTAAAAATTGCAAAAAATGCCCTTTTCGCCGTTTTCGCTACCAACTCGGCTCTCCCATCAAAATCCACGTGTCTGCTGTCAAATTTGCAAAGTTATCGATTGATTATGTGTGTATGTGTGTGTTATATTGATTGATTGATTGATTCGGATGTCCCTGTGCCCTTGCTCTCCTCCTCCTATTGAAATGATTTTTTTCCGGCGTTTTGGTAGGCTTTTTCCAATTTTTCAGCCCATTTTTTGTCTATTTTCAGTGTGGAAAGGTTCTGAAATTTTTTGGGAATTTTTCGGAAATTTTTGAACTTTTTTCCATTCATTTCCAACAATAAACTCGGATTTTCTGGATTTTTGTGATATTTTTTTCATTTTTTTTAAATAAATTTTTTATCTATGGAAAATTATTTTTTTAATCGATTTTTTTGAATACAAGTTTTCCCGGCTTTTTGAAAAATATTTGTTTTTAATTTTTAAATTTTTTTTCTTTTTTTTGAAAAATTTTTTTTCTAGATTTTTCTCGATTTTTTATAATGGAAATATGAGGTTTTACAAGGTAATTATGGTTTTTTTTTTTCAATTTTTTCATTTTTTTTTTCAATTTTTAGACGTATATTTTAATCGCCGTTCTGACATGCTCAATTTGCACGTTTTTCGTGATTTTCAACTGTGGATGGGATGAAAATCGGGGAACCAGAAGGGAAGGTTTGTGGATTTTTTTGTTGTTTAATAAAAAAAAATTTAAAAATTAGAAAATTGGAATTTTTTGAAATTTTCACTGAAATTTGAAATTTAAATGAAAAATTCAAAAACTCTGGGAAGTACTGTAATTTTCGGTATAATTTTGGAAAAATTCAAATTTTTGTGAAATTTATGGAAAATTGATAAATTTGGGAATTTTTAATTTTTTTTTGAAATTTTGAGTGATTTGGATTTTTTGAAAATTTTAATTTTGGGAAATCGAAATTTTTTTCATTCAGTTTGATTTTTTTGCATTTTTAAAAAAATTTTATTAACTAATGTTTTGAAAATTTTGAAAATGCATTTTTTGTTAAAATTTGAAAAAAAAATTGTAAAATTTTAAAAATCAGAAAAACAAATTTCATTTTATTTTGATTTTTAAAAATTTGAATTTTGGAATTTTTTGAGAAAAAAACTGTAAGTTTGACGAATTTTTCCTTCAAATTTTTAAAAACTAATTGAAGTTTGCCATATCACTAATTTTTCTCACATTTCCAATTGATTTGATCTTTTGATCTTTCACCTTTTCCTGGCAGGTATGATTTGAACAAAACCTGGATTAAAAAAACCTGGATATTTGTTCAAAACCTGGGAAAAAATCTCCATATTCATCATTTGCACTTTTCGCTTCCAACAAAAGGTTTATAGCTAACCTATGGTCACCTGACCGATCCATACGCACAAACAAATTGTTCTTCCATTTAAAAATATGAGAAATGCCGCCCGGGGGTGCATATTAACAAGTTTATTAGGCAGGTGTGGATTCGGATAATCCCTGGGCAGTTACTGGTGCGGTTTCGCTTTCGGATTCGGAATTAATTAACCCAGCAGCTACAGATTGCCCATATGCACAGTTTCTATCGCGCTTCGGCTTAGAATTAGCGGCTATGAAAAAATAAATTGGCTGCGTACGTTTGTTGGTAGAGTATTCAGAATACTCAAACAACAAACATACGCAGCCAATTTATTATCTCATAACCGCCAATTGTAAGCGGAAGCGCGATTGAAACTAGGCATGTGGACAATTTGTACCAAGCTGCTAGGTTGATTAATTTCGAAGCCTACCCGGCACCGCACCATAATCTGCTCTAATTAGAGATTATCCAAATCCACACCTGCCATATGAGCATAATGTGCACCTCCGGTCGGCATTTTTCATATTTTTAATCATAGGAACAATTTGTTTGTGCGTATGGATAGGTCAGGTGACCATATGTTAGCTATACACCTTCCGTTTGAAGCAAAAAGAGCGTATGATGAATAGGGGGATTTTTAAACTAGAAATCCAGGTTTCATTTTATTTAAATTAAATTTTTTTTTTAAACTATTCCTAAAATTAAAAAATGTTGTGAAAAATTTACAGAAATTTGAATTTTTGTAAATTTTAAAACAGAAAAAGTTATACTTAACATTTAAAAATGAAGAAAAACTTGAAACTTGAAAGAAAAGAAAATTGATAGAAAAGAAAAAATTTTGAAATTTTTATTTTGTTTTTTGAAAGTTAAAATTTAAAATTTTTTGTAAATTTTTGAAAAAATGTTCTGAATATCCCATTTTTGACTGAAAAATCAGTAGAATTAAATATGATTTTCATTTTTTCCCAATTTTTAAAAAGTTTATCTTGAATTTTTTTTTTTTTTTTTTTCAATTTTTGCAATAAAAATTTCCAAGTGACCCATTCTTTTTTCAACTATTGAAAATCACTCGTCCACGAGAACTACACAGTTTTGCATTTTCCAGATTTCGACCGTCTAACCGGACACTTTCCCACCCAACCACCGGCTCTTCCCGAAACATTTCTCTACATTTCCATCCTCTCCTCACCCAACGAAACCGCCCGTCGCTCGAACGTCCGTAACACGTGGTTCCAGCTGTCGGCCAAAGGCGCCGTGGTTTTCACGCCGCGATTCGCCATCGGAACCGCCGGATTGCCGGAAGACGAACGGGCGGCGCTGGAGAAAGAGCAACGAGAATACGGCGATTTGGCACTTTTGGAGAAACACGAAGAGGGATATGACCGACTGGCGAGAAAGACACTCGCCGGTTTTCAGTATGGATTTGAGAATTTTAAATTCGCCTATTTTTTGAAGGTGAGCGATTGTGAAGACGATTTTTAAATTTAAAAAAAAAACTAATTTGATTTTTGAAAAATTTGAATTTTTTGAAAATTACAACAAAATTTCAATTTGAATTTTTTAAAAATCAAAAAAAAATTATTCAGGTATTTTATTATGCGTTTTTCAAATGGTGACAGTTGAGCTAATCCACGTGGATTGGGTCTCGTCATGCAGCTACGTGACCTCTAACGGCGAGCAGTTTCTTTTTTTTCTGCGTGTCCACACGCTTTCTCACTCTCTCTCACGTTGTTCACGTAGCTGCATGACGAGACCCATTCCACGTGGATTAGCCCAACTGTCACCATTTGAAAAACAGATAATATTCTAAATCGCATTTTTAAAAATTCAATTCAATTGAAAAAATTTATTTTTAATCCGAAAAACATTATTATTTTGAAAAAAATTATTTCGAATTTTAGAAATATTCAAAAAAAATTCAGAAAATTGCAAAAATCACATTATTTGTTTCGATCAATTTTTTTTAATTTAAAAGTTGAAAATAAAAAAATGCAAAGTACAAAAATTAGAGCACGTTAAATTGGAATTTTTGAAAGTTAGAATTTTTTGAAAATAAATAGAAATTTTTCAAATTTCAGCGAAATCTTGATTTGTAAAAAATATTCTATTTATTTTTAAAAAAAAATTTTAAACCCTATTGAATAGAAAAAATTTTCTTTTAAATTTTTTTCGAAAACCATGATTTTTTATAATATCATTTTTTGAAAAAATGAAATTTTAAATTTTGATTTTTTGAAAACAAAGAAATTTCAATTTTAATTTAAAAAAAATCAGAAATGTTTGTCTTGAAAAAATTAAATTTTTTTCTAATTTTAAAAAAATAAAAAAATCCAATTCAAAAATAATTAATTTGAAAAATTTGAAAAAAAAATCCATTTTTTTTATTTTTTCGAATCGAAAAAAAATGAGTCTTAATTTTTTTAAATTCAAAAAATTCAAATCTCCTCGTTCAGATCGACGTCGACTCGTTCGTGCGCATCACTCCGCTCATCATGAACCTCAAAACCGTCCAACACCCGATGCTCTACTGGGGATTTCTCGACGGACGGGCGAAACCGTTCCGAAAAGGAAAATGGAAGGAACCCGAGTGGAACCTTTGCGATCGATATTTACCGTATCAGGTAAAGCAACGATTTTAAATAGCATTTTCAGTTTTTTTTCCGATGAAAAACTATCAAAATGGGATAATTTTCCCCGAAAAACTGGGAAAATTGCCAAAAATCGGAAGATTTCCTATTTTTTCAATGAGAAATCTGTATTTTTGAGTCTCGCAGCAATTTCGCTCTCTGCCAGAAATAATTTGTGTCTTCCTGATGGAAAGCTACGAAAAATCCAGATTTTTACGATTTTTCTGGAGGATTTTCAATTTTTACTGAATTTTTTAGAAAAATATTTACTTAAAAACTCCACGTTTTTTTTGGAATTTTATTTCCTTGGAAAAAGCAAAAAATCGCTGCGAGACCCAGATATGAATGCTCGAAAACAAAAAAAAATAACATTTTATTCAAAAAAACCCAAAATTATCGATTTTTCAGCTCGGCGGTGGCTACATTCTGTCCTACGAACTTGTCCGATACTTGGCGACGAATGCGAGATTGTTCAAAATGTACAAAAACGAGGATGTGTCCGTCGGAGCGTGGTTGGCTGGTGGGTTTTAGGAGATTTTTATGGAAAAAAAAATTAAAAAATAAAATTGAAAACGAAAAAAAAAGTTGGAAAAATCAGAAATTTTGAAAAAAAATTTTTTTTTTAAATTCCAGCTATTTTAAAAGCTTCTGTGCGCATTTTCTAACATTTAATTAATTTTTTTAAATAATTTTTTTTGGGAAAATTTGAAAAAATTCAAAATTCCAAAAATTTTGAAAAAAATTCAAAAAAAAATTAACGAATAAAAATTTTAGGAAAATATTTTTTTTAAAAAACGAACAAAAAAAGATTTAAAAATCTTTCCAGCTCTTTCAGAAGCTCCCAAACGCATTTTTAACATTAAATTAAATTTTCAAAAAAAATTGAAAAAACAAAATTAATTTTTAAGAAAAAATTTGAAAAAATTTCAAAGTTTTTCAAAAAATAGTTCCCTTTTTTTTGGTAGCTTTTGCGCGAATTTTCTAAAATTTATTCAAAAATTTATCATTGATTTTTCAGCAAAAAAGTGAAAATGAATAAAAATTATTTTCAACATTTTGGAAATTTTGAAAAAAAAATTCAAAATTTTTTAAAAAATTATTTAAAATTTTCCAGTTTTTTTAAAGTTCCCGTTTGCATTTTTTTGCATTTAACATTATTTCAATTTTTAAAATCGAAATTTAAAAAAAAAAAAAATCGATTTTCCCCCAGGCCTCGACGTGAAATACGTGCACGACCCGCGCTTTGACACGGAATGGACGTCTCGCGGATGCTCGAACGAGTATTTGATCACTCATAAGCACACAATGTCGGAAATGACGATGATGTACGACAATTTGAAACGGAGCGGAAGATTGTGCACCAAGGAGTATCAGTGAGTTTTTTAAAAAATTGAAAAATGGAAAAAAAATTTTTTTTTTGAAAAATTCGCATTTTTGATTTTTTTTTCAAGAAAAAAAATTCAAAATTGCGTAGTTTAATTCTGATTTCGATCGCGAATAAATAGTGGGATTTTCAAAAAAATTAAAATCTGAAAAATCCGAAAAAAAATAATTTCAATTTTTTTGTGAACGCGAAAATTGTTATAATTATGAAAAATCGGAAAACGTCAATTTCTCGAAGGTTTGAGCGGTTTTTATTTTTTTTTCCAACCCAAAAATCGTAAAAAACTGATTTTTGTGACTTTTTCACTGAAAAATTTGAAAAAAATAGAATTTTTATTTTTCATTTTTTTTCGATTTTTGCAAATTTTCCCATCAACTACCCATTCGAAAACACACCTAAAACTGTCTTGTATTCCATTTTCTGACATTTTTCACACAAAAAAAATCGTGAAAATCGCTGAAAAACCCCGATGACCATAACTTTCGCTAAAATGCGTTAAAATCCATGGTTTTTAGCTTTTTTTCGCTTAAAATAAGTTAATAACCGCGTTTTATTACATTTTCCACGAGAAATTTGTCAAAAATTGCTCAAAAACCGATAAAATCTCACCTTTTTTGCGGAAATTTTCGAAAATTCTGACTTTCGCTAAAATGCGTTAAAATCTATGTTTTCCAGCTTTTTTTCGCTAAAAATAGGTTAATCACTGTGGTTTATCACATTTTCCGCAAAAACATTCGCAAGAACCCCGAAAATCAAGACTTTTTGCTGAAATTCGCTAAAAACCCGCATCTTCCACGAGGAGTACACGGCCGCTGGCCTTGCAAAACCTCGGCCAGCGGCCATTTATCGACGTTTCTTCACGCTACAACTTATCCGTCTCCCGTCTCTTTTCAGGCGCCGTCCGTCATATGTCTACGACTTCTCGAAGCCGCCGAGCGAGTGTTGCTCGAGAATCAACGGCTCCAGCATTCCGTGACACGTGGACATGGATTTATCGATTTTTTTAATTTTACGGGATTTTATTTTCTTGACATAATATTGATTTATTCATCCAATTTGCATTTATTTTTCTGCTTGTCTTTCCACACATTTTTCTCCATTTACGTGGTATAAATATCGATTTATTGCACGCTCCAATGAATTTTTTATTCGATTTTGAATTTTTTTTTTGAATTTTTTTTTTCGGCGTTTATCATCGCTTCTATATCAATTTTTGTACACTTTTGTGGTTTTTTTGCTCAATTTATCTTAAAATTATTTTTTTTTCTGTTCAGATGGCCGACGAGAATCCGCTGCCGACTGGATGGGAGAAGCGCCAGAGCCGCACTAATGGTGGGTTTTTTTGGCGGAAAAAAAAATTATTTTGTTTTCAAAACTATTAGAGCACATTCTGGAAATTTTTCTGAAAAATTTGAAGGAAATTTGGATTTTTTTCGAAAAAAAATTATAATTTTTTTTTTTTCCAAAATTAATTTTAAAAAAATCCAGAGCGCGCCTACTACTTCAACACGGTCACCGGCCGCAGTCAATGGGATCGCCCGGATGGATCGGCTTTTGGAAAGGTGAGTCTTCAAAAAAAAAAAATTAAAAAAATTTGAAAATTAATTGAAAAATAAAAAAATCATTGAAAAAATAATTTAATTTAAATTTTGAATTTTCAAGGTCGTCAAAAAACACAATTTTTGCAGATTTTAAATAGAAACTATTTTTTTAATTAAAAAATTTTTATTCTGATTTTTTTAATTAAAAAATTTTTATTCTGATTTTTTTAATAGCAATTTTTAATTTTTTTTCTGTGTAATTTTTTGATTTTCACTAATTTTTTCTCTAAATTCAGTTTTTTTTAGATAAAATCAAGAATCAGAGAAGAAAAAAATATTTGAATAATTTTTTTTTTATTTTAGCTTGCAAAAGTCGAAATTCATTAGAAAAAAATAACAGTTTCTCTAAAATTATTTTTCTTTCAAATTTTCAAAAAAAAAATTTCCATTTTTTTTCTGGTTAAAAAAATTGGGAATTTTGTGATTTAATTTATTTTTATTTCTATTTTCAAAAAATCGTATTCCTGATTTTTAAATCAAACTTTTTTCTCTCACAGGGCTCGAATCTGAAATCGGTGCAATGCCTGCATCTGCTCGTCAAGCACGCCGGAAGCCGCAATCCGTCGTCTTGGAGATCCGACAACATCACCCGCCAAAAGGAGGACGCGATCAATATTCTGCGCAGTGAGTTAGGGGGGAAATTTGAGAAAAATTGAATGATAAAATCAGATTTTTTTCGAAATTTTTAAATTATTTTTTCTGGTGAAAAATAAAATTATAATTGATGAAAAAATAGAATTCAAAAAAAAATCAGAAATATTTTTTTTTCAATTTGATTTAAATTTTTTAAGAAAAGAATTATTTTTATTTTTTCTAGTTTAAAATTTCCAAATTTTGATCATCAAATTTATTTTTTTTTCTCATTTTATTCAAACGAAAAATTGCAAATTTCATTATTAATTTTTGCAGCCTACGAAGAGCAGCTCAAGACGTCTTCTGACATCGAGGCCAAGTTCCGAGACCTCGCCAAGCAGTTCAGCGACTGCAGCAGCGCCAAACGGGGAGGAGATTTGGGAGTGAGTGGGATTTAGTTTTTTTTTGAATTTTGAAAATTAAATTTGAAGTTGAAAATTGAAATTTTCTTTTAATTCGAAATTTACGAAAAACCCGTAATTTTAAATTTCCGAAAAAATTAAAATTTGTTAAATTTTTCACGAACAATTATTTTTAACAGAAATCCAATTAAAAATTTTTTTTTAGAAATGAACTTCTGTGATTTTTAGTTATATTATAGTGATACTAATACTTAAATACTTAAATAGAAAAAAAAAATTTTTCCCAAAATTTGATTTTTAAAAATATTTAAATTTTTTTTGAATTCTCAAAATATAAATAAATATTGAAAAATATTTATTATTATTATTTTAATTGTTTTTTTTAAATAAAAATTATTCTTATTGGAAATATGAGAAACATTTAGATTTTCAAATTTTCACAATAAAAAGTGATTTTTGAAGAATTTTGGGAAAAAATTGGGAAAAATTCATGTTTTTGCGATTTTTTTTAGTTCAATTTTGTAAATTAAAACAATTCACAAAAGTGGTTTAAAAAATTTTAAAACTTTTTTTTTTGAATTTTCAAAATTTGTAAATTTGCTATTTGTTATTTATCAGAAAAAATTATTTTTTTTCAAAATAAAAAAAAATATTTTTACATCAATTTTCTCTTCAAATTTCCCATTTTTGCAGATGTTCGAGCGTCGTCAGATGCAGAAGCCGTTCGAGGACGCCTCGTTCGCTCTGGAAGTCGGAGAAATGTCGGACATCGTCGACACCTCGTCCGGAGTGCACCTCATCTACCGTATTAAATAAATTTGAGCGGAGCGAAGAAAAAATCCCTTCAAAGCCACACTATAATCTTTCCTGAACATTTTTAAAAAATCCAGAAAAATTTATTTGAAATTTCTTGATTTTTTTCTGAAAAAATTCAAAAAATTCGTGAGATTATCCGAATTTTACTGATTATTTTTAGAGAAATTCTGGATTTTTAAAATTATTTTTTCCATATTTTTTCCCTATTTTTCACTGTCCTCTCCACATTCTCAGCACTCTCTCGCTCTCTATATTTGTCTCTTTTTCCCAAAAAAATTCCACAATTTTCTGAAATTTTTTCGAATTTTTTCATAGTCGAAAATGACCTTTTTATAGTATTCTCTGGAAGAGCTACCATACATTTATTTATTTAAATAAAATTTTCGAGCGTTTTTTGATTTTTAATTCTCATATTGATTTTTTTATTGTTGTTGAGAGTTTGAGGGGTTTCAGCCCTATTGGATTTTTAAATTGTGATTTTTTTAAGAACTGCTTAAAATCAAATTTAGATGATAAAAAAAATTAAATGTGGATTTTAATCGAAAAACAAAATTTTGAATTATAATTTGAATATTTGAAACAATTTTTTTTGAAAAGTAAAATTTTTTTTGATTACTTTTGATTGTTGATATTGTAGGAAATGAAATTGAAATTTTTGTGAAGTTTGTTTTTAAAAATTTGAAATTTAAAGAATTTTTTTGGAAAATGAAAAAAAAAATTCATTTCGAATTTTTCTTTAATTTTGGTTTTTTGACAAAAATTTTGTTTGAAAAAAAAAAACAAAATTATGGGCATTTTTAGAATTTTTCTGAAATATTTTAGAATTTTTAAAATTGGAAAAAATTTCCAAAAAAATTGTTTTTTAGAATTAGAATTTTTTTTTCAAATGTTAGTTTTAATGATTTTTTTTCTTAAGAATTTGAAAAATTCCAAAAAAATTTAATAGAATTACAATTTTTGAATTTCGATTTTTTCGAAAAATAAAATTTTTATTTTGAAATTTTTGATTTCCAAGAAAAAATTGTTTGATTTTGTTTTTTTTGACAAAATTGAATTTTTTCGCTTTTAAAAAGTTATGAACTCAATTTTCAAATTTTCAACAACGAAAAAATTTCGAAACTTGATTTTTAATCAAATGGTAATTTTAAAAATCTATTTTTTCCAAAAAATCCAAGAAATTTTCAAAAAATGTCAGAATGAATTTAAAAAATTTCGAATAAAATTAATTTCTCGAAATTTCATTTCATGTTTTTATGACATCTAGTTGTAATGGTTGCGAAATGTCGTAGTTTCAAAAGACCCCAGACTTTAGGGCCCAGAGTCGAAATTTTCGATTAAAAAAAAAAAAAAAGTGAATTTTTTTTGAAAATTTCAAAAATTGAATTTTTGTTTTCCAGTGATAACATATAAATGAGCGACGATACCGAGCACAGTCGGTTCGTGAGCACACTGACGGGATGCACACAACGGGAATTGATCTTGACGTTCTTCATCACATTGATGGGATTATTTATACGAAATTTGACGTTGCCCTGGATTTTTTTGGGAAGGAGATATGATACGAGCAGGTAGGGTATTTTTTTTATTTTTTGAAAATTAGAAAAATTCAAAAAAATATTGAGAATTCAAAAAAAAATTATTTTTTTTAATTTCCGAATTAAAATTTAAATTTAAAAAGTTTTAATTTTTTTTTAAAATTGTCATTATGTTTTTTTTTCAGAAGGTTGAATTGAAAAAAATTTGAAAAAAAAAAGATCATTTAAATTTTGGAAAATTGTGTTTTTATTGATTTTTTATTAAATTTAATTTTTTTAAGTTTGTTAAATTTTTTTTTAGATTTTCGAATTTTTCCTGATTTTTCTATTTAAAAAAACCCTGAATTCAATTTTTCAAGTTTTAAAATTATTTTTTTTCCAATTTTTCATTTTTTTTTCAAAAATTTGATTTGAAAAATTTAAAATTTAAAATTCAAAAAAAATATTATTCTGGAAATTTCTTATATCAAAAAGAAATTCCTTGGTGAAATAAATTGTTTTTGATAATATTTAAATTCGAATAATTTTAAAAAAAAGTTTCTAAATTTTGCCCACCTTTCAAAAAAAAAATTTTTTTTTCAAGTTTTACAAAATTTTTAAAAATCTAAAAAAATTATTTTCAATTCAAATTTAACTATTTTATTTTAAAAATGCATAAAATTTGATCGTTCATTTAATTGATTTAATTTAAAATTCAGATGTTGGAATTTTTGAAAAAATAATTTTTTTCATAGAAATTCAATTTCCATTTTTTTTCAAGGATTAAAAAACAAAATTAAAAATTAGATTTTTGTTTCTTAAAAAACGTTTGAAATTTTCGCAAAAATCAAATAAATAATTTTTCTTCTATCCCATAAAAAAATGAATTTTTCAGACTCGTCTACTGGCTGAAATTCCTCACCGACTTCACATTTCTCTGCCTTCCGCCCCTTCTCGCCCTCACTGTTTTCAGTGATCAACTGGCCACTCTCGCACTCATTATGGTCATCATTTCCGCAGTTTTGCTGTTATTCGTGCTTCTGGAAGCCAGCGAGCATCAGAATGTGTCGATGAGTCTGAAGCAGGCGTGGGCCCGGATTCTGGAGGAACAGCACAAGCCGACCATGTTTGTCACGTATTTTCGGTGCGTTTTTTTTTTGGGAATTTTTGAAGGATTTTGATAAAGAACGGGAAATAGGAAATTGAAAAAGAAATTGGATTTTTTTGAAGATTTTTAATTTAATTTCAAGAAAAAAAAATTCGAACATTTCGAAAAAAACTTTTTTTTAGAATTTTTTTTTCAAAAATTTTAAAAATTCAAAAATATTGTCAAATTGAGAAAAAACGTTGAAATTAATTTTTTTTCAATAAAATTTGAAAAAATGAAACTGAAAAATCTATTTTTGTAAAAATTGAATAAATTAGACTTTTTAAAAATTTGCAAAATAAATAAAAATCGATAAATTGTTTTTATTAAAATTTTAAAATAGATTTTTTTTTTCTCAATTACTGATTATGAGAAATTGATAAACTTTGAAAAATTCGAAAAATGATTTTTTCAAAATTTTTCCAAAATTTCTATTTTTTTTTTGATTTTGAAAGTGAATCGAAAAAACGGTTTTGAAAATTTGGAAATTAATAAATGCTTACAAAGTTAAAAAATGGAGAAAATTTTAAAAAAAATTAAAATTAATTTTTATTAAAAAAAATTTCTGAAAAAATCCTTTTTTTAAATTATTTTAAAATCAATTTCATTTAAGAAAATTATTCTACTGCGTATAAGAATCGACAAGCACAAAACAATAAATAACAAATTGGAAAACATTTTTTTCAAGTAATTTTCCAAAAAATTGACAAAATATTTATTAAAATTTTTTTTTTTAATTAAAAAATATTATTATTTTTTTATATTTTATTATTTTCAATTCCCATTCCGATATTCCAGCTCCCTGACCATGGTGCTCGTCACAATTGCCATTCTCGCCGTCGATTTTCAAATTTTCCCACGTCGATTCGCAAAAACCGAGAGATTCGGTCATTCGACGATGGACGTCGGCGTGGCGGCGTTCATTTTTCAGTCCGGAATGGGTTCCAGAATGGCCAAATCGCCGAGTTCCGGAAGGACTCATCAGGGGTGAGGATTGGAGTTATTTTCTGTTTTTTTTCCGAAAATTTTGAAAAAAAACAGGAATTTTCATGCGAAAATTGAAAAATTGATTTATGGATTTTTTTGGTTTTTTACTTTTTTTAAAAAATTTTTGTTTTAGTTGAAATTAAGATTTTTATTCAAAATTTGAAATTTTTATGAACAAAAAAAATCGAAATTTCACTTCAAATTTTTGAATTTTTGAATTTTTTTTCTGATTTAAAAAATTAAAACTTAAAAATTTAATTTTTTTTTTGTTGTTTATTTTGAACATCAAATCAATTTTTTTCATTTTAGAATAAAGTTAGAAAACTTTCGAAATTATTGTTTCAAATTAAATTTAGAATGTTTTGAATATAAGTTAATTTTTTTTAAATGTAATTTTTAAATTTTAATTTAAAAAAAATTTTAAATTCTCAAAATTAATTGTCTAATTTTAAATTTAATTTCAAATATTCCAGCTACCGCCGTCCATGGTACATGTCATCTACAGTAATCCTGTTCGCTTTGGGATTCGGAAGAGCCATTGTGCTGGAGATAATCGGCTATCCGCAACATGTCACCGAGTACGGAGTTCACTGGAATTTCTTTTTTACAATGGCTGCTGTGAGGGTAAGTTTTTGGAAAAAAAAAAGAAAAATTGCAAAAAAAATCATTTTTGACCGGTTAAAATGATTTTCAAAAATTTTAAAATTTTAAATTTTCAGTCTAAGAAAAATTTTCATTAAAATTATTTTTTTTGACTGAGTTTAAATTTTTCTGACATTTGTAAAATAGGAAAAAATTATTTGTACTTTTTTTCCATTTTTCCAAAAAATGTCAGATTTTGATTTTTTATTTAAAAAATTTTTTTTTGGGAAATTAAAAAAAAAAAAAAAATTTAAAATTCACTGGAAATTTTTTAAGAAAAATGCTCATTTTTTGGTTTTTCAATTTTCTAAATAAAAAAATTCAATTTTAAAAAATCAATTTCTTAATATTCAAAGTGAACTTGAAATTATCGTCAACAGCAAAAAATTTTTTAATTTGATTAATTTTTTCAAAATTATGACCAATTTGCGAAATTCAAGAATTCAATTAAAAATTTTTTTTTTTAAAATTCTGAATTTTCCTCAATATTTCCAGACAATCTACTCGATTCTGCCCCGCTGCTATCCGCTAATGTTCTCCATAATTTTCGGAATTTGCCATCAAACAATGCTCAAATCCACCGGTCTCCAGGCGTGGATTCTCGACGAAACGGCGAATCAGAGGGAGAATTTGATGACGGCGAATGCGGAAGGATTGACGAGTTTGTTGGGATACGTGACCATTTTCTATGGAAGTCTTGCTCTTGGAGAGTTTATGGCCAAGACGAGGTGAATTAATGACTTTTTTTGAATGAAAAAAATTGAATTTAAAAATTTTCCTTGGCATTTAAAAAAATTGAGCAATCTTTTCGATTTTTTCCGAATAAATATAAAAAGTTGCATTACAGCTCGATTTTTAGACTATTGCTGCTAAAATTTTAAATTTTAAATTTAATTTAAAAAATTAAATTAATTTTTTTTCACCAGAAAATCCGATTATTGGAATTTCTCTGTGAAAAAATAATGATGAAGCAGCAAAAAATTAAAATGTTGCGTTTTCCAGCATCCGCGTCAAATCCTGGATCCGTCGTTGCTTCCAGCTCTTCATTCTCGCCCTTCTCATGCTGTTTATTCAAGTTTCCGCCGAACGATTTATCGATCCGCCGTGCCGGCGAGTCGTCAATATCACCTATATCTTTTCGCAGGTAAGCACATTTTTTTTTTGAAAATTTAAAATTTATTTTTATTTTTTCGAGAATAATTTTTCAGAATATTTCTGGTTTTTGAATTTTTAAAAATTTCGAAAAAATTCCTTTTTTTTTTCAAAATTATTTTTTCAAATTTATTCACCTAATTTTCCCTATCAAAAATAAACTTTTAATTTAAAAAAAATCAATTTTCAGTTCACCCTGCTCATCTTCGCATCAGCCGTCTGTCTGTGCATCCAAATGTTCAACATTGTCGCATGGTGCGCCACTTTTCCGCAGTTTTCTAATGGTGAGTTTTTTCATTTTTCAAATTTGAAATATTTCTTTTTGAAAAACGAAAATCCGAATATTTAAGATTTAAAAATTGAAAATTTTTAATTTTAAAAATTTCCAATGTTTTCAAAAAAATTTAAAATTATGTGAGAATTTTTCAAAAATTGAATTTTTTTCAAGTTTAAATTTTTTTTAAGTAATTTAAAATTTAAAAATTCCGATTTTTTTCAAATTTGAATTAAATTGAAAGTAAATTTAATTTAAATTTAAAATTAAATTTTTTTTTTAAATTATGTGAAAATTTGAAAATTGAGATTCGAATAGAAAGTAAAAATAAATAAATTTAAAAAATTTAAGTTCTATTTTTTTTTTAATTAGCAAAAACAGAATTTAAAAAAAAAATCAACTAATTGAAATTTCCAATTTCAAATCAAATTCCAAAAAAAATCCGAAAAAAAATTGAAATTTCAAAAATTTCAAAAAAATATTTTTTTTTTCAATTAATATTTTTTTTCCCCAGGCGACGACCCGTTCTCGACCGTCTCCCCGTGTCTTTCGGATTCCATCAACCGTCATTCGCTGCTCTTCTTCATCATTTCCAACGTCCTAACCGGCATCGTCAACATCTCGCTGCCGACGCACACCGTTCCGTCGCATCTTTCGCTGCCAATTCTCATGGCCTATTTGGCGGCGTGCACGGGTACGGTACACTTTTTAGAGTACCGTAAAACGAATTTTGTGAGACCACATTCGGAATGATACATCAGCGACGACGGGTCTCGCAGCGATTTCGCTTTTTTATCGATTTTTTCTTCGATTAAATTTATTATTATAAGCTTCAAATGAAGTGAGAGGCTCCCGCCACGCTTCTAGATTACGGTAACACTCATTTTGGCTGCGCGACTGTGTGACGCATTTTAATTGAATTCTCCGATAAAAACCGTTTTTTTCGGGTTTTGTCGGTTTTTTCGTACAAAAAGCTTTGAAAAGGAAATTTTACTCATTTTCCAGTTTATTTTCATATACTTATCCTTTTTTGTATTTCTCTGAAAAGAGCCGACAAAAAAGAAGATAAATCTATGAAAATAAACTGGAAAATGAATATTATTGATTTTTCAAAGCTATTTGCGAAAAAACCGCGAAAACCCAAAAAAAAAAAAACGGTTTTTCATCGAAGAATTAAATTAAAATGCGTCGAACAGTTGCACAGCCAAAATGAGTGTTACCGTAATCTAGAAGCGTGGCGGGACCATTTGACCACTTCGTTTGATTTTTATAATAATAAATTTAAATCGAAGAAAAAAAACGAAATCGATATCGCTGCGAGACCCAGCATTTTCTAACATTTTTCTTTTTTGTAATTCTATTAAATATTAATAATTTATTTTGAATTTTAAAACAAATTATTTTTCCTTCCCCCTCCCTCCTTCTCAATATTTTTTGTTCCAAATCAAATCACCAAATACCCAAATTTCTCCGCCCCCTACCTCACAATTCCGCATTCTTTCCCCTCGATTTTCCGCACGTTTTCTACTTGTGATCCGACCTTCTTTCTCTGTAGACTTCTAGTGAACTTCCCCTCTTCCCCCGCCTCCCCAAACAGAAACTTGTCCGTTTTTTTTTCAAAAATTAAAATTTTCTGGGATCTCCTCAATTTCTCTTGTTTCCCCCTTCCCCTTTTCGGTATTTTAATTACAAGTGTAATGTACAATTTTTGTGGGAATTAAAAAAAAATTATTTAAAATGATGAAAATAAATGGTGTTGGTCCGCCGGAAATTAAAAAAAAATTACAAAAATTGGAAAAATTTAAATTTTCAATTTTTTTCTAATTTTAACAAAAAAAACATAAAATTTAGATATTTTTCAACAAATTTTTTACAAAAAAAAATCGATGAAAACTCGAAAAACTCGAAAAAATCCAAAAATTTTGTAAATTAAAGTTTCTCAATTTTAGATCATTTTTTTTTTAAATTTTAAACTAAATAATAAATTAATTCCAACAATTTTCATCTGAAAAATCATATAAATTGGTGAAAAGTTTCGAAAAAATTCCCAAATTTTTGAAAATCCATTTTTTCGATTCTAGACGGTTTTTTTTCGAATTTTAACCTGAAAAATAAATTATTTAAAACATTAATATGTATTTTGAGAGAATTTCAACAACAAAACCAATAGAATCGGCCGATTGAAAAAAAAATTTCAAAAAAATCCCAAAACTTTGAAATTCAATTTTCTCAATTTCAGGTGACTTTCATCAAATTTCAAATGAACAATAAATTGATTTTAACATTTTTCATCAAATTTCCAACAAAAAACCCTTGAAAATCGCTGAAATTTTTCGAAAAAATCCGAAAATTTGTAAAATCGACTTTCTCGAATTTAAACGGCTTTTTCCAAATTTTAACCTGAATAATAAATTAATTCAAATATTCTAACACGATTTTTTAATTAAAAAAAACCCTGAAAACCGCTGAAAACCAATGCAAATCGTCAAAAAATGAATTATTTCAAATTGTTCGTCAACTCTGGCGCCGCGCCCGCAAACACCGTCACGCGCAACTGCAGACGCAACGAATGGCGCGGATTTCAACAGTTTCATCTTCATTTTTCCTCAAATTTCTCCGCATTTCGACTAGAATTTTTCGCTCAACTCGCCCCACTTGACGATTGCCGGTTGCGAAATGTCGTTCCTGGCTCGCGGACTATCCAATTTAATCGGAATCGTCGTCCCGATCGTCGCCTCGTTCAAGATTTTAAAGAAACCTACTAACAAGAAATTAGTGAGTTTGCGATTCTTATTTTGAAGATCATTCTGGTTTTGGAGAGCAAAAAAAGGAGAAAAAATAATTTGCCGAATTGTTTTGAAAAAAAAAATAGGTTCAAAAAAATTTTTCGTGTCAATTTTGAAAATATTAGTTTAAAAAATTAGAGAGTTGTGGAAATTTATTTTTAAAAATTTCAAATTCAAATTTGAGAATTTTTCCGAATTTTTGAAAATAATTTTTTTTGCTTTTTAAAAAATTTAAGTATTTTTTTTGAAAAATAATTTGAAAAAAATTTCTAAAAAATCAAAAATTCTAGATATAAATTTTTATAATTTTAAAAATTAAAAAATCAAATTTATGAATTTTTTTACGTTTTTTCCGAAATTTTGAATTTTTTTTTTTTTTTTTTCAAATTTTTTTGTAAAAACTATTTTTTATTGGTTCAAAACGTTAAGCAAAAAAAAAATTCAGAATTTAATTTTCAAAAATTTCAACAAAAAAAAATTCACATTTGAAATTTTTCCCCCAATTTTTTCTTGAAAAATTTATTTTAAAAAATTTAAAAAAAAACTGTTTTTTTTAGAAATAGTTTTGAAAATGTAGTTTAAAAAATTAAAAATTGTAGAAATTAATTTTAAAAATTTTTAATAATTAAATTTCAAATTTGAGAATTTTTTTTGGATTTTTGTCAATTTTTTTAAATAAAATTTCGAAATTTGAAAAAAATTCAAATCCTCTGTATTTCGTGCTCAATTTTTCTTTTTCAAAAGTCAAAAAAAAAATTCCAGATTCAAGCAACTCAATACTGGTCGGTGTATGGCTCTTTTCTGATAATCGACTGGTTCCTGACCACATTTTTCGTCTCCTGCTTCATCCCGTTCTACGACTTTTTCGTGCTCACATTCACACTGTTGATGGCTATTCCGCACATTGGCTTTGCCGGAGTTTTGTATACCAAGGTGAGGAATTTAAAAAATTAATTTTTTTTAGTTGTTAAAATCAGATTTTTTTTAAATTGTCAAAATCTCAATTTTTATCATTATTATTTTCAAATTGAATTATTTTTTCCAGTTCCTGGCCCCGTTCCTCCGCAAGTACGAGCGTCGCATCGATCGAATTTCCGGAAAAGTTGTCGAGAAAATTTGGGAAAAAATCCCCGGAGTCGCTGCCACGGTTCCAGCGATTTTAACGTCGGTGAGCGTATTTTTAATTTTTTTTCTAAATTTTTTAATTTTTTAATTTTCGAAACGGGCAGAATACTTTTCGATTTTTTAAAAATTTCTGAATTTTTTGATATTTGAAAAAATTGATTTTTTTTTGTTTTGAAGCTAAAATTCTCTTCTTTTTTTTTTTTAAATTTTCCTGTTTTTCAAAAAAAAATCCAGAAATTTCAATTTTTAATTTTTCAAATTTTTGCAGAGTTTCTTAAAAATGCATATTTTTGATTTTTTTTTAAATATCCATAAATTAAAAAATTGTTTAATTTTGCGAATGTTCAGAGAAAAAAAAATGGAAAAATATCTGCGATTTAAAAAAAATAAAGAATCCGAAATTTTCAAAAACTTCCGATTTTTGATAAATTTTTAAAATATCTATAATTTCAAAAACAAAAAAAATTAATTTTGCGATAAAAAAAATAAATCCCTAAAATTTCCGATAATTTTTTTTTGATAAATTTTAGAAAAATATCCGAAAATTCAAAAAATGTTCAACGCGATTTTACAAAAAAAAATAGAAAAAAAAAAAAAAATTTCAATTTTTCCAATTTTCCAGATGATGGCAATTCTCAACGAAACGCCCGTCCCCTTGGCTTCTCTGGAAATCGACGAGACCGTCGAGATGGACTGTCCGAACGAAGAGCCAGTGATTCCGATGAAAAACGTGCAGCTTCTGATGCGCACCGCCCGTCTCAACCGCAGTTTCGAGATTCAATCGGAGGACGATGACGACCAGAATCTGTCGTTCGAACCGTTCCCGGTTCGAGAGGTCAAACAGGAGATTATGGACGAAGAGGAGGATGTTTTCGACGAAATCGTCGCTCCGCCGCCGAGAAGAGTCGGAATGAGGACCAGAAGACAGGCGAGAGCACGATCGGTCATGTAAATTTGTATTGATTATTTATTGATTTTTTTGGGAATTTCGGGGAATTTTCGAAGTTTTATTCTTGAGGAAATGTGATTTTTGAGCCAGTTTTTGGGAGAAAAAAATGAAAAGAAAATTCTGAAATTATAGATTTTTCTAAAATTAAAAAAAAATCAGAAATCCAAAAAATTTAATTTCTTTTTTCGAAAAAATTTGATTTTTAATTTTTTTAAATCTAGAATTTTTTCTGATATTTTCTAGATATTTTCTGCTAATTTTTCACCTATTTATTGATTTTTTTTGAAAATTTAGGAAATTTAATTTTTGAATTTTTTAAATTTTTCTATTGAATTTCTGGAGAAAGTTCATTTTTTAAGTGGAGAAATGTTTGAAAAAAATTAAAAATTTTCAATTATTTAAAAAATTTGAGAAAAAATTCAAAATTTCAGAATCGACTGAAAATTTTAATTTTTATCGAAAAAAAATGAATATAGAAAAATTTGATTTTCAATTTTTTGAAAAATCTAGAATTTTTCTAGATATTTTTCTTCCATTTTACCCTTGATTTTTATCGACAATTCTAAAAAAATCGAAAAAAAAGTTCTAGATTTTTTTTGATTTTTTAAAAAATTTAAAGAATTGAAAACCGACTGAAAATTTGAATTTTCATAGAAAAAAATTTAGAAAAATTCAATTTCAAATTTTTTGAAAATCTAGAATTTTTTTCAATTTTCTAGATATTTTTCTTCCAATTTTCCCCCAATTTCCACAATTGTCAGTGGAAATTTCTCGATTTGAAAAATTAAAAGCAAAAATTCTAGAATTTTTTAAAATCCAGGATCGACTGAAAATTTGAATATTTTTTCAGAAAAAATCTAGAAAATTCAATTTTAATTTTTTTTTTTTTTAATCTAAAAATTTCCCGAAAATTCCCCATTTCCTTGTATATTTTCCTCCAAATTTTCCCCGATTTCCACTGAAAATTCCTCGATTTTTTGTAAAATTCAATTTATTTATTTATTTTCTCTCATTCGGAACTACTGGTATTTTCTTCTGATGTCGATTGGATAGTTATCACTGATAAGTGATTATGTGAATAAATCTGTGAAACAGAGTGGGTGGTGGGTTTTTTTTTTGAAATTTTGAAAAATTAAAAAAAAAAGTATGTTTTTTTTTATTTTTAAACTAGATTTTTTGTTTTACAAAAATTTCAAGTCCCAAAAAAAAGTTTTTTAATTAATTATTAAACATTTTATTTTCACTTAAAAAGTATTCAAAAAATTAATTTCAAAATTCAGATCAAAATTCGCTCCAAATTCTACAAAACCCCGTAGTTACAAGATGGGAGTACAGGTAAACGGACTTTATGAAATATTAAGAAGAGCCTCAAAAATAGTTCCCGTGCTCGAATATCCGCTGTCAATCGAGTTCGGGGTGCTTCTGGCCGACGAGTTGGATGACGACGCGATGCTGGCACATCGATTCTCCATTCTTTCGCGCTGTCGTCGATTCTGAAACCATGTCAGCACGTGTGTATCGTCGCGAATCGGCGTCGTGTCGGAAACGGGATTGATCGCGTTGATCAGGTCGAGCAGCGGCTTGCGTTCGTCGAATTTCGGAAACTGATTGGCGGCGAACGCCAACTCCAGCACCTGTCGCTGAATTCCAGTGTATTCACATCGTCGCTGTGCCGTCTTGAGCTCTTCGTCGAGTTTCAGGTATTTGGCGACGATTTCCGGTTTTCGGGTGCAATTTTGCAGCCAGGAGCCTAATTGGAGCTTGAAGACGGGGCTTTTGAGGAGGGTGGACGACCAGGTGGTTTGGTTGCCTGCGAAAAATGGGGGATTGAGGAAAAATTCAAAATATCGGACGGAAAATCGATAATATCTCAAAAACCAGAGGAGATGGGGGAAAGTTGTTAACGACAAAAGTGATCAGCGTTATCAGTAGATCAATTTTGTAGTTGACAACTTTCCGATATCCCACATGGTTTTTGAGATATTATCGATTTTTCAAACTCGGATCAGAAAATCGATAATATCTCAAAAACCATGAGTGATATCGAAAAGTTGTCAACTACAAAACTGATCTACTGATAGCGCTTATCACTTTTGCAGTTGACAATCATTCCCCTTCGCCCGTAATTTTTGAGATAAATTCATTCTTAAATCTCACCAAAAAGTTGCATCATCTGCCGCCGGCTGAATCCCTTCGCCGCCATCATTTCCTTCGCTTCTTTCCAGCATTGATCGTTTTTCTGGCTCACAAAATGCTGAAGTTCCACGTAATCCGAGCACTCGAGCAGCTCATTTGCCAATTCTGATCGGGAAGTGGAAGTTTCGGTTGGCGAATGGGATATTATACTTTCAATGTGGCGAAAGTCGACTTTGGGTTGATATGGCATCTGGAATTTTTATTTTTTCTAGTGAAAACTGTCAAAAAATTGATTAAAAAGCAGAATTGGCGAAATTTTACCTACGCCCCCCACCGCTGTATTGCCCCCCACCCAAAAGTATCGTCCCCCAATGGACTATCTTTGCCCCCCACTACGTTGAAATTATAAATTTTGAAGTGGGGGGCTATATCAACCATAAAAAAATGTG